>PNEQ01031423.1:6819-41969 GCA_003012365.1 Medauroidea extradentata
GGGGGGGGGGGGGGGGTTGGCCAGTTTGTAACAATTACCAGGGCGTGACGTGCACAACCCCGCGCCCGACGGCTGGGGCGCTGAAGGGGTCCGGGGGGAAGGGGGTGAGAGTCCATCGCTGTTCGCGGTGGCTGCACCCTTGCTCTCTCTTATCTTGATTGCCAAGTTGTAAGTGAGTTTCAGTGTAGCGTTCCGAACGTCCCTACCACTCCCCTCCCCCTTCTAGCCGCTACATTACGCATTCCCTCCTCTCACCCCTCCAAACACCACCAACCCACCCCCTGTCCTCTTTCATAACTTACCGTTTTATGTTAAACCGTGCCAGTCGCTAACCGTTACACAGCACTGCCATTTCAAATTCAAAGGATTTATCATGGCGCCGGGGGTTAAACCGCCACTCTCACTCATGTTGTTTTCGAAAACAAAACGGTGAAAATAAAAATACATTTCCGACTGATTTCACTCAACTAGAATGCTCTTTAAAAATTTTTTAATCCATGGCTGTACGCGTTTCATTTCTCTCGCTACAAGTTTCTTTACTTTATGACTTGACGTCGGCACGAGCCCACGCGTGGCTTGAATTTTCCATTCGAATTTAATTTCATGGTACAAACACTGCAACGTGGGTTTTAGTATGTTTATTATTATAAAAAGTTTTATGGCAGCAGTGTTGTCAAGTTTAAATTAAAATTTTGTTGAACTTTGGTTGCGGCCCGGCCGATAACAGACTAAAAGAGGCAAGCATAACCAACCATTTTGAAAACAAATTAGTTAATTAAATATTCATAATGTTTAAGGAAAAAACAAGTGGTTTGTTAAATGCGCAACAGAGGCATTAGATGATCGAAAACCAGCACAAAGTATCAGAAAATAAAATAAAAAACAGTATAGTTAGAACAAAAACCGAAAAACAGCACGTTAACTAAATAAACAGAAATTAGTGCGATTATGTGGTATTGTGGAAGTTTTAAAACAGGTATAAACAGGTTTCTGTCCAAATCAAACATTGTTATCTGCGGTACGTTTTAACATGCATAGCTCGAAGTAATTTGCAAACAAAATATATTTATTGCTACAAGTAAAATTTGTAATTATAATAGCCTGTATGGCAGGAATATTGTGGTTAGTACTTACAACACCAAATATAAAAAGAACACTTTTTCCTGATTTAATTTTTTTTAAGAAATGACGAACACTTTTCAGGTCAAAATTTTCAAATGTTTTGACAAGTGAGAGTAAAAATTAACTTGCACATAAAGGGTTAAAATTCTAATTTTAATGCAAGCAAGACTCAAAATATAATAAATGCAAAACAAGCAGATCTGTGCAGAAATAGTAAGGTTACATTCATTTTAGAATTCTTTTTGGCTACAGAAATGTTTACGGCTGGGCACAACAGGAAGTAAAGGAATTATTTTTTTTCATTCCAGATTTTTGGCAACACATTAAATGACATGCTACTTAAAGAAGTTGGATAAAAATCTCAAAAATAATAACGAATTGAAACTCAGCATTTCATTTTTGTGTAAATTTATTTGCCATTAACACATGATAGTGCTTAGATGACTTCTGGTGATTAAATTTGAAATACGTAAAAAGTAGTGTTTCCATATTGAGAAACATCTCATACGCTTATCTTTCCTAGCGGAAATCAGGCTAAAAATCAGGCTACTTCTGCTATTATCTTTTCTCGTCATTAGAATATCGTAAAATTATCTTGAATATTTGTTACATTGCTAGCTTTTATGTTAAATTTTAACGCGTAAATAATATTAAAAGTGAAAAAGCCAAGATTGGAAGCCTTGTAACAGAAGAACCATAGAATTATATTTTTTCAGAAAACTACAATAAAATAGTTGCGCTACAACTCTTCCTGAAAACTATTCTCTTGAATGTCGGTTATATTGTTCGCCACGGCAGTACTATAAACGACAACGAGAGTCTGCGTATGTACTATCACTTTCATGCGCACGGGGCGGGAAACGAGGTACAGAAACCTGCGAAGAATGGTCACAAATCAGATTGAGTGCAACTTTGCTTGTGAACAAAGCAAAGAGTAACAAGGTGAGACTTCACTCTTTAGATTGAACTTCTTTACTTATGGGCGACAAATAATTATAATGACAACTGTACACCACAACATCAAACTGAAATAATTAGTACGGAATTTCCTGTTATCGATTGTGATAAGTATGGTTTAAGTGGACGTATTAGGTCGGTTTTGGCGCTAGAAAATATTTACTATAAAAATTCAAAAGTAGTAATTCCCTCGATATATATTATTTTCCTACTGCGCACTTTGTATTGCAAAAAAAAAATATTTCTATACTGCTGTACAATACAGTTTTATCTACTGCCAAGAAATATTTAAAGAATATTTAGTTTTCAGCAAATAAATGTTGCTATGGACACCCAGCAAAGGACATTTAAAGAAACGCTTACTTCCTGTTAGCAATTTTTTTTCTTAAAACTTCTGTTAATGAATATTTTTCTTTTCTGAAATAAAATAGTTATTCAAACATAACGATAATATGAAAAGAAAAAAAAAAAAAAACTTACAAGTAGTAACACTACAATAAAGACTAATGCTGAATAATAAAAATGAAAATAGAGTTGTTTCTTAATATGTCTATACTTTATAAAAAAAAGAGTTTTTTTAATAAAACTGCTTTCCAGCAGTCCGTATTTGGACAATTTTTTCTTGCCAAACGAAAACATGTGTTGCAAAGAAAAGTGCTTTTAGCGTTTGGAAGCAGTTGTGTTCGGATGAGAATTTTTACACTACAGCACTTCAGCATAATTGGACCACGGAGATAGAAATGTGTTCGAGTATTGAAGGAAGACGAGCTTGTCACAATCGACCATATGGTTCAGCTTCACTCTTCTTATGGATATCTTCATTTTTTGCTTGTTTGAAATTCTGAAGAGAAAAGTGTACAAATGTTATATACCTAATACTATTTACCTTGTGCTACAGTACTGACATAGCGATTTAACTTGTGAACAAAATACTTCCTTAGTTTGTTGACGTATAACTTATAGGCCACAATCAGTGTAGAAATGTTTTTATGTTCATAATATGCAGGACTAATTGAACCCTAAATATACGTTTACAGCTCGATCTTCATGCCCTTACTGTCGCGCATGGTAAATAGACTTTGCTATGTAATCGCAAGTTTTACATATTCCTTGTCAGAATTTAAAAAAATGCGATTCATAATAGAATTCTGTGTGGTGACTGATGTCAACCTTATAAGATGGATTTTGCACGGCCATTTCAGTATTTCATTCGCTAGACTATATGTCGTTCAGGATAAAGTGAGCACTAAAAATGTATCCTTTGAAAATATGGCTAGCCGT
This sequence comes from Medauroidea extradentata, assembly GCA_003012365.1. Taxonomy (NCBI): domain Eukaryota; kingdom Metazoa; phylum Arthropoda; class Insecta; order Phasmatodea; family Phasmatidae; genus Medauroidea; species Medauroidea extradentata. The sequence goes on from PNEQ01031423.1 coordinate 10,180, forward strand.
TATTGCATATTATTCAACATCAGGAATAGTTCCCTTACTGCTTGTATGGTTGGCAGCAGTGATTTGCCGAAAACAGTTCCGTGTATTTTATTACTTAAATACAACAACACTAAAATAAAATCATTTAAAATCTACATACCTGAATTTTGAATAGTTAATAAGCTGTTCTTCATCGAACTAAACCGGTTGCTACGGACTGCACAATTTTTCTTACATGCGCAAATATCAAGTTACGTGTCCAGAGAGGTTAAGGCCGTGTCCCAACTCGCTGAAAGAGTACTCTCTCGTCCACTCTTGACGTCACAGAGGGTACTTTCTACTGTCCCAACTGAAAGGGAGAGTGTGCAATAGGAGAGTGAACGAGAGTGAGCTATGATGTTACCTCGCAGCTCACTCTTGCGCCCTCTGTGGCAGCCATATTGCTTTAAGGTTAAACCATTTTATTTGTGTTTGTTGAGAATTATTTTTACTCATTGTTAGCTGTATTAACCCGCCGTTCTTGTATTTAATAAATTTATTATGGTAGATAATAACAATAACTTACATTAAATGTATCGTAGTTCGCAGTTTAGATTATTTATTTATATACTTACAATTAATATCGATAGAATGCAGTGTGCCGAGTGCATAGTGCGAGAGTAGACACCCCAATTCGAATAAAGTGAACCAGAGTGGCCGAGAGGGAGAGTGGGTAGTGAGAGCGTACACACTCTTGAATTGAGACACAGCCTAACATTTATTTCCCTTCGTTAGCTGTTACGCGCGGAATGATACGAATTGGCTGAAAATAGAAATTTTACAGGGACATTTTTAGTGCTCACTTTATCCCGAACCGTCCATACAAGCATTCCTGATTGCATATTACAGTTCTTAACATTTCATGCCCTAAATATTAGACTGCCACACCGTTTTATGTTGTTAGATAATATATTACTTCCATATTTGCTGACCTTGGAAGATAAGACAAACGTATTATTTCTTATCTACAGAAAATGTCATATAATGTGGAAGTATGTTACTGCCTAACAATGTTAAAAGGTGTAGTGGATCAAGATTTAGAGCATTAGATGTTAAAAACTGTGATATGCCTTCAGGAATGCTTGTAGTGAAGAAAATAATGAATTTTTTTTATGGCCGAGCACCATTCTCCTTAAGATTGGAGTTTCCTTACAATCGTGTTTTCAGTTAAATTTCTCCACAACATAAAATATACGTTAATTATTTTAAAATAATGCTATGTAGGAAACAGAGACTGTGATAACAGTTAACTGTAACTTCACATTAGTTTACATATCTTTACTGTTTTTTTCTGTGTAAATGTAAATTCCAATCTCACATCAGTAAAAAAGACAACATTTAGCTCACTTAAGTTAAAAATATTCTGCTAAATAATATTTAATATCTCTACTGACTCTGAGTTTTAAAATGAAGCCATAAAAATAGTAGAAGTGAGCAAACATTAAATCAATAAATATACCTTAAGAGAGAGTGTTAGTTAATTATATTTATTTTTCAGTTATCGAGCCGTAATATTTATTAAAGTTGTATATAAAAATTTCCTCTTTGAGAAGACATAGGATATATTCATCATAAACTACTTGACATAAAATAATGGAAACAATCATTAATTCATCATGAAGAATCATTGCAAGGGAACTACAAATTAACTTTCAAGAATGATTACAAGTATAATATGAGTGAGTGAGTGAGAGATTTTGGTCAGCGCTCAACATCGAGGTCTTTAGCGCTGGTGAGTGGCATGAGGTGAGTATGGAGCAGCACCGGAATGAATGGGCGGCAGAAACGGGATATCCCCGAGAAAACCCGCTGGCCAACGGCATCGTCCGAACTATAATATGAGATGAACAACATGCACACTATTATGATCTCAAAAATTCATCCCAAATATCTGCTATGCATCAACATTGCCACATTAAAGAAAAATATCTTAAAACAGAAGTTATTGCAGGAAGTAGATATATTAAATTTAGCATCTAGCTCTCCTCCTATAGCTAAAAATATTCTGTTAAGTAGCTGTTTGCTCTGAATTTTAAAATTAAGCCATAAATAATAAGTAGTGGACAAACATAAAGACAATAAACCTAGGTAATATCTCCTTAAGACTTGGCATCAGTCGCCATATTGAATTGTTTTATTTTTCGCTCTTATGAAATTCTATGAACAAAAATTTCAAAATTGTTACAATAATAGCAATTCGGTTTAACCTTGCGTTACAATAAAAGCATCGCAGTTAAACTTTTAACGTACATAAAAGCCGTTATCAGTCGATCAAATCAAGAATATAAAAAAATTGCTGGACTGATTGCGGCTTAAATACGCGTTAAAAGTTCAACTGCTATGCTTTATTGTAGCGCAATGTAAATAGAATTGAAATTATAGTGTCAAGTATCACATTTTCCTTCTTAAAATTTTATAAATTACAAAAATAAAGTAATTGAGTATGGCGACTGATGCCGAGTCTTAAGGGCGCTGTTACCGCAATTTTCATCGCCATATTTTAATTTTTTATTTATATAAGATATATTTTTATTATTTTAGACACAAAATGTGACTCAATTTGGCTGTTATGAAATTTTTTTATCTCTCATAGTTTTCGCGTAATGGCTTGTTAAATTCATATTTTGCATGTTTCCGTTTTAAGGACTGAACTAAAATCAACTGATATACCAAACTAAAAAAAAAAAACAGTGGATATAGACATTGCAGGCTACAATGTCATGCTCATAAAAATAAATAATAAAAAATTATTTGTAAAAAAATGCATAAACTAAAAATAAAAATTTAAAAAATTCAATAATTTTTTATATACAAATATTTTTTATTCTTTATTTTTATGAGCATGACATTGTAGCCTGCAATGTTTTTATCCACTGTAATTTTTTTTTTAGTTTGGTGTATCAGTTGGTTTCAGTGTAGTCTTTAAAACGGAAACATGCAAAATATGACTTTAACAAGCCTTTAAGCGAAAACTATGAAAGATAAAAAAATTTCATGAGAGCCAAATTTAGCCACATTTTATGTCTAAAATAAAAAAAAAATCTGGTACAAATATAAAATAAAACAATGCTGACGAAAATTGCGGTAGTCGCGCCCTTAAGAAATGCTTCTCGGGCGAGGACCTTTCCCCCGGATGCTGTGCTGTATCCTGGCTCCTAGGGTTACCGGCGACAACAGAGGAGTTGCAATACCAGGAGAGAGAGATAGAGAGATGGTTGGGTACGTGTAGGGGTGCTGCCACACACCGTGAGAACACGGCAGCAGTGTAATAACACCCTGGCTAATCCCCGGAGGATTAGCGGAGACCCTTTGTGTGCGCGAGGGAGCTGCGAGGGGAGGGACTTGAGGCATCATCCCGCGCTGGGAGAGACAGAGACAGAGAGAGAGAGAGAGAGAGAGAGAGGGTTCCATTGTTCCAGACAAGTCCCTGGCGTTTCCACCAGCCAACTCCACACATACCCCGCAGCGAGCGTAGGTGTGCGTCTACCCCCACCACACCACCCCCCTGACTCCAACTGGACGTGGAGGAGATGAGGGAAACCTAACTCCAGTCCTCGCGCTGACAACGGCCGATGTCCCCGTAACCCTTTGTGCGAAATAATTCGCGTTTAAAACAAGAGGGGGAACCGCGCTAGTGCACGACGAGCGCCGGGCGGAAATTGCAGTTTCCTCTCTTGCTTGTTTTCTTCGCCCACTTTTCCTTCTCGGCGATCCTCCGCTTCAGACGGCTTTCCTCCACAGTTCTCAGTTACTGCCTCCAATCCTCGTAGCTGCTTTAGCTTCCTTCTCTAACCAGGCTAATCTCATCTCTCGTATTCTTTCGAGAGAACTAGCCTGTATGTTTGTTCGATCTATCTTAGTTTTTTTAGTTACTGTTATTTTTCCTAGTCGTTATCTTCAGTCCCACATCTATGATAGGTCATAATACTTAAGGAATATAATTTGTTTTCAGTATATTGTTACTGTTTTCCGTTTATACAGAATTTAATTATTTGCGAAATAAAACGCAATGCTGTAGATCCTGCAAAATATATGTAAACATCAAAAAGGTTAAAATGCCTGAAAAATTTTACAGAATCTAATTCTTGACGCTTAAAATTATAAAATTTAAAATACGAATAATATTTATGCATTTCTTTCCACAGAAACCTTTGTTTTTTCACCAATTCATTATAGTTCTGTCAAATTATTATTGTTGTTTAATTTCTTGCATTTGTCGAATCTAAAACATAAATACCTAACAACAATTTACTGAAGGTGTGTTCACAGGTTTCATGGACGTTTACGTCTTGATGAAATCAAGACGATGATGATATCTTAAGTAACTTAATTGCTTTCTTTAGGAAACGAATCACTTTTCAAACACCAACATTAAACTGAAAATCCTCACTCTGCTTATAATATCTTATATTTCCATATTTTTGTGTGTTTTGGCATTTAACTTCCTGTAAATCATCTTGACAGAAAGGTTTTTTTTTTTTTTTTTTTTTTTTCAAAATGCTGGTCTTCTTTTATAATACCGTTGTACAAAATAATGTACTTCTTTTTAATTGCGTAGGGAATTTCATAGTTTTCTCTCTGTCTACTTGAACTAACATAACATTGAGTTCAGATATGTTATAATTAGAGTAACGATGAAGAATTAGTAAGGCTGTTTTGTAAGACGTTCCGGAAAGCTAAGTAAATAATAAAATAGTTAACTCGAACTGAGCAATGACCGAGCAGCATGGAGTTGCAGCACAGCGCATGCCCGTTTAGACGTCAGTAAGGAAGAGGTCGAGGGATAAAGGAAGAACACATCCTGCGTACTAGGAGGGGTGGAGGAGGGAGGAAGGAGTAAAGGAGGCAGGAAGAAGGTTCACGATGATGCGCTGCTCACACTTAACTTTAAAGTAGGAAATATAACTTCCAAAGGGAGGACCCTAGTCCATATAACACGTCTTGCAGTTCCCCCCCCCCCCACGGGCAGAGCCGGGGCAAATGAGGCAGAGTGGTGGGGGAGGGGGTGGAAGGCCCTCCATTATTAAAAAGGCTTTTTCCTCTCGCCGTCGTCCTCTCATGTACTTCAACTTTCTTTCTTCTGTCCTGAGAGTGTTCTTATGTCGGCTCCCTCCCCCCGCCAACCCTCGTAATTCTTCCCCACCCTCCCTTCTTCAGTAGTGATCTATGCGTAATGGGCCGAGGAAAGTTTCTGACACATTTTTTAATACGACTGTCAGACTACCGTTGACACCCCGGCTTCCTGTGCACAGTATTTGTCTAAGATTGCAATTCACGAGGATAAATTTTCCTCCCCTTCAATATCCGGCCTAGGTTAAACAAACTGTAAAGCAGATAAATTTCAAGAAAACACCAAGTATAACATGCAAGCATTTCTGCCAAGAGCAAATTACATCCAAGTTTCACTGGGCTCTAGTAAAATTTTATGTTTTCGTAACCAATGACTCATGTTTCCCAAGAACGTTTTCAGCCTAATGATTCACCTTAGGTAAGTCCCATAAGGCCAAGGGTTGTGAGTCGTGCGAGAATAAACTGTAATCAAAATATTGAGTAATGAAATTATAGTAAAAGATGCCTGGGCGTAGTAAGTTATGAATTAGCATTTATTTTCGAGCATGCTGTACAAGTTCACAGGGTACCTAAATACGAAAAGAAAGAAATTTCGGATTAGGTTTATCGAATGCTCAAATAGTTGCGAAACTAATCTACAGTTCTACATTGTAGGCTACTATGTTTCAGAATTCCCTCCAACTAAACGACAACCTTTCTACGCTCTAAATCTGAAACAACGGAATTTTTAGTTTCAATAAGTTGCAAGGTTTTTCACTGGCGAGTTTGTTGTTTTGTAAATGTTCACTGATAACATTGTGGAAAAAAGAAAAAAAAAACATATTGGATGACAGATTGAATTAGCGGGTAAGCTATATTTCTCTATTTAATCAGTACAACAAATTCTAATTTTCAATTTCTAATTTGAAAACTACAGCTTAAATCAGTAACTAAAAGCTCATTTAAACAAACGTTATTCAAGCCTACGTGTAACAAACAATATAACACCGTTTTCGAAGCAATCTTGCGAGTAAACTTCCGTTTGCTTGCTTATTAAAGTAAATTAGGTATTTTGATAAAATAAACGTAAATGTACAGTAATGTATGTACAGCAGGCCTACGTAGTAATAACTGGTCTTGTTGTTCGATTGTTTTGGCTAGATGAGTTTTGGAACGTCAATTTCTCTCTGTTGCTCTCTACGAAATTACGCAGCTTTTACACATTAACACCCTTGTATAAGCAGTAAGATTATTGCTAAGGAAATGCTTTCAAAAATTAACATACACAGTACTTGTATACAAAATCTAAAAGTCACATTTACGGCAGCCATGTAGTTGCAGTGATCATGTTAGGTAAGTGGTTAGAATACTACCGCGCCATGCCGAAGGTATTCGGTTCAAACCTCGTTGGTAGTTCTTTGACTTTTTTTTTTTTTTAATTGTGCATGCTTTATTGAGTTCATGACATAACTGAGAAAAAAAGCAGAAGTACGTTTACTGTAAAATTACAAATTTTTTTGCAGCTTGGTAAATTTTTTTGTTACTTTTTCAATTCGTGGAAATCTCATATTCAATCTGTTAAGTTTATATCGCTGATGCAATCTGTAGTTTTCTGCTAATTCCTGACGGAGCAGTTTCAACAATTTAAACACGAGGAAAATCGCTGGGAAACTGTGAATATTCACAGTTTCCATTTTTTAAGTGTGTTTTATAAGAACTTCATAAACAGTAATGGAAGTATATCTCACATTATGGGGTAGTTTCCATACTTGAGCTTATAAACAGAGCAACTGTACGAACACTATTACAAGTCTTGTAGTATATATTTATTTCACTACTTAAAAAAAATGTATGGGAACGCTACTATTCATGTGCGTAAAAACGTTTTCAATACCTACTTTTTGTAACACTCGTATACAGCAGTGAGGTAAATATGCAAATAATTGTTTTCAGTTTAGGACAATACTGTGTCGATGTGATGCCACTCACAACGTCGACCAGTGCATTGGTAGAAATATGTGATGTAACATTACTGATTAGACATACTCTGTCCAAGCTGGCTCATAAGTGGACAGAAAGTTTTAACTAGGTTCGTTTCCAGGCGGGAGACAGTCCGAATTTTCATGAGTAGGGAACGTTCATTTTGGTACATGTGTTTGGGATAAGGCGAGAACTTATTGAACCTTAAGTTGCGGTTTTCTTTTCAGGTAATTTAAAATTTCCTGTAATTTTTTTTTTTAAATACAAATAAACCACCCTCGCTAACAACTCGAAAGTTATCGTCTGATGTCACAATAATCTTTTGCAATTAATGTTTAAGACAAGGTTGTCTTCAAAAGCGTTTTGTAGGCCGCTCTCAATCCACCTTGCCGCTGTGCAGTCTGCTCACTTCGTAACGTTCCCACAAGAGTTCAGAACCTCGATGTTGTGTGTCCGGCGGGATTTGCGTATTTTGCACGTCCAAGGACTAGAATTGGGGAGCGACAAGGGCGAACCAAGTACGCGTAACACGCCTCATCCTGACCTCTAGGTGCAAGTCACTGAACTAGCGTGCAGTGTTCTCGCCCACGTCTCGACTATACGCCGTTCGGAATAAAGTGAGCACTAAATATTTAACCTTCGAAAAATATCACCAGCCGTTACTACATATAATTCAACATTACCGACAGTCCCCATGCTTGTTTGGTTGTCAACGAAATTAAGCAATATAGTTCCATGTATTTTCCTATTTAAATGCAACAATAGTGAAACAAAATCAACCGACAGCGATACAGTATTGTATTTTATACAGTTAATATACTTTTTTTTATCAAGCTGTATAGGTACCTACCGACTGAACAAACTACCTTACACGCGCGAAGATACAGTGCCGTGTCCAGAGAGGTTAGACATTTCCGTTAGTCGTTACGCGCGGAAAGACACGATTGAGCTGGAAATAGAACTTAGCTGGGCTTTTTCGAGTGCTCACTTTATTCCAAACCGCCTATGTATGAGAAATTCAGTGGGTCAGGGTATCTTTCCCGGGTGAAGTATTACTGCTCGTCATCTGCTTGCACGGAAGAATGTCATTTGATGCGGCCCTACAGTGAAATGGCGCCAGAACGAGAGGCGGGGAAACGGGAGTCCTCCGAGAAAACACACCAACCAGCACCATCGTCTGGCCCGATCCTCACGTGCAAAACTCCGGGGACTGACCCTGCCTGGGAATGGAACACGGACCGCCTAGGTGGGAGGCGAGCGCTCTAGCCACTGCGCGAATCGCTGCCGCATGACTCAGGTGCCGCGCTTTAAAGCTTTCCTACCTAATTTACCGCCGAAGATTTCCATTCGAGAGTCAGTGTTGGCCTAAAATAATCAATTTCTCGAAGGACAAATTTTAAAAATATTTTTTAACATTAGAATGAATTCGAGAGGCAAAAAAAGAATAAACAAGTTTAAACTTAAAATTTTTTGGTGAAACATTAATTTTAACATTACATCTATAGGCAAAGTTTCTCATATGACGTTATTTCAGAACTTGCACGTAGAAACATTTGTTTAATATTTTATGCTTATTCTATTAACGAAAAATTTATTTTAAGCATTAAGTAAGAAAACAGCGAGTGTCCTCAAAGTCACTGTCTACCTGAAAGCCATGGTGCGAGCAAGGAAATAGATTCACTCGTTTCATTATATTCGGCGGAGCTCAGTCATTATTAAAGATAACGCTTCTTTCCTACAAGCACCATTTCCTGAATCGAAAAGAGGAAAATACTGCTGCAGGAATAAAAGCGTACAGGAATATTTATACGATAATGATTTCGTGAGTATTTGATGATGTAAATACTTGTTAATTCCTAATTTTCAGGGTTAAAAAAGCCACACAAGACCCGTAGTAATGAGGGCTTCGCCGAGGTGAACAATAAAGTGACTGATGGCATATATGTGATATATGTGGTATACTGGACAGGTACTGACATCATTTGAACGTATTTATGCAAAAACGAATCAAGTCACAATTTGCTCGGACTGCGATATTCAACGTCAAAGTTTCCTACTGTATTTTGTGTAAATCGCTTTGTATGGGCTGTAATGTTTCTTCTCCTTCTACGTGGTATGACTGTCAAAATAAATTACTCTGTGAGTTGGTTCCCTTTTGCACTACTACGTCCATTTAATGAGTAAATACCAATCTTTTCTCTCGTCAAGAATTTATTTATCTGTAATGTACAAAAAATACTGAATTTAGAATATAAAAAAAACTGCCAAGCATATTCAATGCGGAACTTATTCACTTCTGGCGTAGACCGTGACACTGTTCTTCGATATGAATTATTTAATTTCAGTAAGTTAGTTCGTTTTACTTTCTAGTATAAAACCGTTTTGTGCAAATTTAAACCTTGGCGTGCCATTACTATTAAAGATTATAAATTTTTATTACGATAAAAATAGTCACAAAAAAAAAAGCCATATGTGGTACAAATATAGAAATTCTTATCAGAATCAAAATTTTACGGTGATCTCCTCCCTTATCAGCTTGCTCTTCGCCATACTTGTACAGCATTGGTCTGCGTGTGTGTACTATACACCCCTCGCCCGTTCTTCGCAAATCCCTCTAGCTGCAGGGACTCCCTTCGGACGTCATCAACGACCTCCTACACTCGCCGAGTATCATTTTCTGGGCAGAACGACGGGCAGCCTAACAATGGGCGGAGGGCTATGCGCTTACTACCACTCATTCCCCTCCCTCTTACTATCACCCCTCCCTCACCACGTTGTGCTCCATAGGCTAGCGCCACAACGAGCAGAGATAGCGCACGTCATATCCCTCCGCCACGAGAATGTCTTCTTGCTCCCAGGAGGATGCGGAGGAAACATGCAGATAACAGACACTTTCCCTTCGTTGCGAAGAAAGTCGGGGCATATCACTCGCAATAAACCAATCACAAATCTGTGAGTATTCATTAATTCCGGTGTATAGCGCCAGCATTCTAAAAGTGTATCAGCTTGGGTATTCACTGATTTTTCAGTGGTTTTCCACCGATTTAATTGTTGAAACTGCTTCAGCAAGAATGTGTGAAATTCTCTTGCAAATCATTGAATGTTCACTTCGCCTCCCTTGCAACTCTTTTTTACGTCCATGAAAATTTGGTTCATCGTATTCTCAAGATAAATAGTGTAGCTTTAAGATAAATAAAGTTTAAAATGTTTACGAATAAAATCGAGCTCCGGGAATCCTTACACATACACAAAACCCAACTATTTACTTATTTTCTATAAAAAAAGTGTAGTTAGTAAGTTAAAAAATTTAATAGACAATCCGTTCTCAAAGTTATAGATATATTTCAGATCGATAGCCCATGATTCTGTTTCTATAGATGCTTTCCATTAATTCGAACCACCTACAAATTTATGACATAGTAAAATAAAAGACAATGACCTCATTTATAAATTATCTTTTTTGAACCTGTTTGGTTGGATAATGTCGCCAATAAGTTAAGGTTGCCCGTTGTAGCTTAGCAACTATTTAAATGATCCTGTGGAAATGTTATAAACTCGTAGGGGTGCAAAGAGTTAGAATATATTCGTCTCTTCCATAATATATAGATATTCGAAGATAACGTATCCACATTATTTTATAAAACCATTTAACAGTTACGAAAAGAGTTATATGCCCTAATAAAATAATGAATCACAGATTTCAGTGAAACAATCTAAATATGTCTTTTTTTAAAGTCGTTCGATCTGTGTCGAACATCCTGAATGCAGTTCTACATGGTGGCGACAGAGGCATCACTCTACTATTAGTTATGTTTCAAGCGGTTATCGCGTGAAAAGTATGCTCTGACAATGCAACCTAATTTGTCAGTTAATAACGATGGTATGGAAACTCAGATAGGTAATTGCACATGTCCTGTTATCAAACCTGCTATGAACTAAGCCGTGATGACTGAAGTTTAATCTGGTATAGAAGTTAGTTTGCCATAGCTTGTACAGGCAAGTGAGGAATATAGCACCATGAAATATAATCTTATGGGTAAAAAAAAATTCTCTCCGTTGTTAACGTTAATAGAGTACAAGTTACTTCATGATAACGTCACGGAACTCAAGTTATCTGGAAAACTGTAAATTTTTAATTGAATTTGCGCTATAATGTTCGTTACAAATTAACTGTACTTAACTAACCGACAGCTAACCAGACAACTATGACTAAAATAAAGTTTATACTATTGTTACTCTAATAAAGATGACTCATTTATTTGTGGGTAGAAATTATTTGCATCGTTCTCATTACAATTGCTGACTATTTGCTTACATGTATAAGCATTATATTAATGTTGCAGTGAAAGTAACCGACAAGTTTTAACAGGTACCGTAATTTGTTACTGTATAGTTTCCTTAAAAAGTATACCTCGATTCGACTAATAAACGTGTGATATTTCTGACATTTGCTTCGAGAACACTTGAGGAGACTCTCCTAGAACGTATTAGTACACTTTAGAGTTCATAGTCACTTTGATATAAAACTAACGGCCATTACTGAAAACTGCTGGGAATCTCGTCTCCCATAAAGATAAACGCCGGACACATAGAGCAGATTTCTAGCAGCAATCGTAAATCTGGGAAGTATCTTAATTTTTTATGTGCACGTACGTGCAGGACGGTGTAATGAACACTTAATACCAACAGCTGTGTTCCTTACAACCTCGCAGCCCTAGTAGAAGCCATAAGCGCAGGTCATATCTCCGACCTGCAGGTATTGTTCAGTTTAAGAGAGCGGTAAAAAACAAAGATGTACAGGGGAAAGCGAATTATTAAAAAAAAAAAAAAATCGTGTCGTGCGAGAAGAAGCAGCGGGAGGAAGTGTGCGTGGAGGGGAGAAGAGATGTAAAAATGGCGGCTAGGGGAAGATGATAGCGGACTTCCCATAACGCGGGGGCTAGTAACGGCCAGTGTTACGACTTCCACGAGCTCTAGGTCCGTGCACTCAGGTTCTCTACATCCTGTGCCGATAAACAGGGGTAGCACGCACTTGGCACTGACACATACCTCCCTCGCCTCAGTTAGTTGTCCTCGTCCACAGAGGAAAAGGTTGGCTCAAGTCAACCATAAAGTGTTAACAAACTAAAGAAGTATTTTGGACATACGCCATTGCAGCATATGGTGTGTCACAGAAAACCAGAGAATACATTTGCTGCAATGGCGTGTGTCTAAAATACTTACATAGTTTGTAACGTACCCTCGTTGCAAGAATCGTTCAAAAATACCCTACCCTGCTTCGTGATATTAAGGCGTCAAACTTCAGGTCCATAAATATGTTACACATAATTTCATTTGTGACCTTATATGAATTACATTGGTTACATACTAACAAAACTAAACATGCCTGCTCTCTGTTGGTGACCTAGTGAACTCGGCGTACATAAACTTACCTATTTTGTGAAGCCGGCAACGTGGTTCATCACGACATTAAGGTATATTAATGTATATGTTCGGTTTACCATAAATCTCTATATATAAATACTAGCAGTCCCCCGCGGATTTGCCCGCGAGTATTAGTTATAACTGATAGTACTTTCTTTAATTGAAAAACGTATTTTTACACCAGATCAGCACTTCAGTCATCAAGTTGTTATAATGACAATGCCGCTAGTTGAGCTAACTGTACAGCATGATAAGTAGCTGTATCTATCCACGCAAAAAGCAGTCTTAAGTTTGTCCCTGGAACTAACAGCGACTTCACCTGGGCCTTATTTATAGCACTACAAATTGGACGTTGTGGGGTAGTTGTAGACTCTTAAACGTAAGAGGTTGACTGAATGAAAATGTCTGATTTACCCTGTGCACAACTATTGGCGACGGTGCCCTCAGTTACATATTTTCAAAATATTCACATGAAGTTAAATACCATTAGAAAATTTTGGGGGGATAAGGTTTCGCGGAAATGTATTTGGTGCCCCAACCTTGAGATTAGTGAGATGATATAAGTGAGCTGATGTTGTCGAGGAATCTAAGTGTAAAGTGAACTGCATAATCCATTTGACCCTTTTTAAACGACTACGTGAAAATTGCACTAAATTCGATCTGCTTTGCAATATTCTGTGTGGGAGGATTGAACGTTCGCGCGCAGCTTTTAACAAAATTCGAGCCCAGAACCTCCCGGAATGTAGACAGGAGCTGCAAATAACTGCGGCTAGTAACGTCGAAATAATTCATGGAACCAAATTTTATTTAAGAAATAAAATATTCATGCTACGAGCTCATAGAGAATGAACAACACCACGTCTCTATAGGTTACTGTAGGTTAAACATTTGTAAAATGTTTTCCTTGCTGGTCGTGCTTGTTTTTTGGATCGTCTGCCTTGAAAGTTTACAAACTTAGTTTTATTCTTAATAATCAAGTTATGTAATAAAGAAAAAAACAGTTACATATAATTTTTTAAAACTTACGTAAGCAAATGTTGAATTTCAAAAAATTCTTAATCAGGCTAAAGTGCATTTTATATGTGTCCTATTAAAGTAAAAATCACGATTATAGGTTGACGGGTTCGAACTCTATCGACGTTTCTTCGGAAACACATTTCTTCCCATTTCACCCCCTTAGAGGTCGAATTTCGAAAAATTCCTTCTTAGTGCTCGCCTGTGGCCTGAGGGGAACCCACACAAAAATTTTCACAATTCTAGGTTTAGTAGTTTAGGCTGCAATTTGATATGTCAGTCAGTCAATCAGTGAGTCAGTCAGTGTTCATTTTTATATATAGAGATGACCCCTTAGTTCTGCTGTCGGCCGGAAGATGGCGTGCTTGAAGGACAGTTTCAACGAAGGATATAAGGTCAACTGTATATTGTCCACTGTCCTGTACTGCGCGCACACAAATATACAAAGGTCGAAGCCAATGACGTCACGCAGTGTATTCGCGCGAGTCTAGGCCAGTGAATTGTAGCCTGTTGCCAAATAAAAAAGTGGAATTTGCACGTCTATACTTTTAGGCTCGCGTAATGAAGCCTAAGTCAAAGGAAACTGAACGTTTCGCGATTGCTAAAGAGCATACTTTGATATGATATACCTACAAAACTTTTGAGTCATTGATTTAAATGTGAAATGTTCAGTAATAGATACCATTATCAGAAAACTATTTCAAAGAAAAGTATGCTGCGAAAAATTTCTTAAAGTAAACTGCTACACTGAGAAACCTTGCAGGTATTATGTTCAGTACTTAAATGCTTAAAATGCGATGCAAGTATTTCAATTTCAAGAAAAAAAATTGATATATTCAAACAAAATTTTCGGAAATCCCATTCACTGACAACAATACTTAAAGATATTTCTATCTAATTTATTATTGTTCGAAATAGCCATTAAAATGTAATTATTTTAACTTTGGCTATCTAATAAAACTTCATGCCTGTATGTTGAGGTATCCATAGACCTTAAGAGTGAGTGATAGTCACCATCTTAAAATTTTTGTATTTTGTGTCAAAACTATTATTCTGGGAACTTTAACTGAACTGCAGAATAGAATACATATTGATAGAATTTGAGACACCATAATTTTTTTTTTCGTTACTGTTTATACAGATAGAATTGCAGTTAAGAAATTAATAAGAACTGCAATTTTATCTGTAACAGCAGTAACGACAGAACTGTATTAACTGTGTCTAAAATTCTATTAATATGTATTATATTCCTTAGTTAGGTTAAAATTCCCAAAATTTACCGAGAAGAAAAGTTATGACACAAAATACAAAAATTCAAGATGGTGACTATCACTCACTCTTAAGATAAGCTTACTAGATTATTTTTTAATGTGTTTGTCCATTTTATAAGAGACTGGTCCCGTTTTACCGACGGAATTGAACGGGACACACATTGTCATGTTTGTTAATGCCACATTTTAATAAAATGTTTTGTGTGTGTACAGTTTTGTTCATTTGCAGACGTATTATATTTTGTATTTAATGAAATTTTATATAATTTTCCGAGAGATGGCGCGTGGATTGGTAGTCAGTTTAAAAGCGTATGGGTTATTTTTAACCAATCTCTTGTCTTACAGCCTTCCCTCGCGAATGATTGTGGTCATCCTGCGGCGACTCTGGAAGTTACGGCCGTTGTTCTAGCATGCACTCTCCTTCTGAAATGTATTTTCATGATCCAACCATGGTCTGTCTGCTCTACTGACAGGAGAATCAAGGGGAAACCTAAATCGCGGAAGATCGCGAAGTTCTCATTACGTGATCCTTGTTTGCAAGGTCTCCACGTCGAAGGCTGCTGTGATTTTACGAAGACTTTTACGGCTTGGTCAGCTGTGTTTATAATAGCGTCAAGTTATCCCGCTACTGTAAAAAAGCAAAATCAATTGTTACATTTTTTTTTTGCTGTGAAGTAAAGTTCAAAATGTCCTGGTAGAAAATTGAAACGTCCCGGTTGCATTGAGATAATAATTTCCGTACCTATTTGGAAAGATACCCAGTCATCACTTACACGCATACTTTTTTTAATTCACTCTATAGAGACTACAGTGATGTGGCTCAAGAACAGTTTTAAATAAATAAATAAATAAATAAATAAATATATATATATATATATATATATATATATATATATATATATATATATATATATATATATATATATATATAAATAAATCTATGTGTGTATGTATGTTCCCTATGGACTCCAAAACGGCTGGAGCGATTTTGATGAAATTTTCAGGCAATCTTCAGATTAGCCCAGCGGGTGATCAAGTGAAGTTTGGTAGCGTTCAGATGAACATAATTTTTTTGGGCTTTTTGTCAATTTTGTGTCATATTTTCCCTACTGGTTAGTTAATTATGTTTTAGCAAATTAATTGTTTAATTAATTTAATTATAAATAAATAAGTTAAGTAGTTTAGAAACTTGGAAGTGTCCGGAGTGTCCATGTATAGACTTCAATTCTTGGCTTTAGATAATTAGTGCTACCCGGGTTGCTAGTTAACTACCTACAGCGTTCGATATTTCGACTATCTGCGTGGCGTGGCAGCTTGTTTCGTACCACGTTCTATTTTATTTTCTAAATCTTACTACCTTCGTTAAGCACGTGAAATTGCGAGTTTATAGTGGGCTGTAAAACTTTTACTCTCCCACTCGAGACTTACGGAATTTTTCAACTTGTGAGACTTTTGCTCCTCACAGTCACAACGAAAGGTTAATCATGACATCTCATCAGATAAAATTCCGTAAACTAACAGACTGTGGTAACTTGAACCGTTACAAAAAGAAAAGCAGACGATCATACATATATGGCAGAATGGTCTATATTTTTTGGCCCGTTTGACCAGCACAAGTTTGCGGCGAGACATTTCTCTGTCTTAGGCCAGTGTTGCATGCTGTTCGCGGGATGGAACGAAACACGCCAGGTTTTATATTTAATTCACGGACCGCGTGGGCTTGAGAAGAGCTTCGACGGCACTTCTAAAAGGCGCCTGAGAGAGAAAGAAAGAGAGGAGTCGTCCTTGCCCGAGTCAAATCCTTAATCCTTGTGGCAGAACCACCCGGCCAGGATTAGCGCCCCGCTGCAAAAGGGCCACTTTGCCATCTGGTTCAGTCTAAGTGGGGAGCTTACGGCATTTTAATTATTTATTTGCTTCCCTCCTTCTTTTCCCTGGCTCCTGCGTCTCTTCCTGCAACCCCCGTTCACAAACCATCCTCCCTTCCCCACCCATTCCTTTCTCTTCTACCTCCTGAAGACTTTAGACTCCCTCGAGATTTCAGGGCAGCTTCAATATGCAGTCTCGACCCCGGAGAAAAAAAAATATAAATCCGTACACTTTCCCGGACATTCCGGCAGGAAGTTTTTATTTGTACTTCATAAATGCGTAGTACAATGTTGAGACGAGAAATGTTTAGACTTTTATGCGAACATAGAATGCACGGTTTCCTTTGGTAAGGCATTTTGTCTGTTGCGAAGTCCAAATTTTGACTCTCCTGTTAAGGAAAATGCTTTGTTTCTATATGCTCAGCGCTATTGTATGATCGAAAATCTTTGCTTTAGAAACGACAGTGATGTACCCGTAACTCTCGAGTTGTACCTACCGTTAAAAGTTAAATGATGATTGTAATTTGACCAGAAGATTTTGTAACTCTCGGCATTGTCATATACGTACCAGTGACGTGCTTTCTATTGATTTTAAAGTTGTGATAAGTAACTAACAGGGTGTAACTAAATATGGGTATAGTATTATAGAATATAGTAGTGTGGTTGTGACTCCTATACTTATTGGCTACTACTATGTTACCATGAGGTTTCTTTAAGGTATCTATGACTTGAAATTTTTTCGTTATCCTGAAAATTGCGTTTCCTAGTTTTATGTTTAAATGAACGTTAATCAGTTAATTTTTCACTGTCATTCAAATATTCAGTTATGTATTTCGTGTAATTTGTAAGTAGTTGCGTTGTGACAGTTAGCTTATTAACACATATGACGCCCTGATGTTGGTATGCAATTCCTATTAGAGGAAATTGAGAGTACATTTAAGTTTCACGGGAACTTAATTAACCACGTCGTATTCATAATCTGATCACAGTCCACATATATGTTGATAAATTAAACAGGTTCAACATTAAAGACTAGGATAGGTGTTCATTAAACATTTTAAGACTAGGTCTGAGAAATTTTTGTACTGTAAACAGGTAATATGTGTATTCTGGGAATCTCTGTATTTACCACTAAAGCTAGACAATTATTTATAAACTAGAAATAAGTAGCAGTTATTTAAATTTTAGTATGGCTCCCAACTGAATGTAGATAATTATAGATCTTTATTTTATTATCAATGCAATCTAATTAACTGCAGTAATATAATTCCAGTCACAGCGCAGCATGGATGTAAAGCTGGGTTCGTTCATTGTGTGAAGTTACAACTGTTTTAATGGCTTCATCCTTTAGCACCATCTGGTTTTTCTGCGCATTTACAATTTGCTGTCGTTTCCAAAAACCACATGATGCATCATCCTGACTTAATAAGATGTCATAGGGCGTTACGAGGTCATTGAATTAATTGCCACAGAAAAATGGGATGCAGAGGAGTATTTACTACATCGGCATGTGCACTGCAGTTGTTATTATGACTTCTCCTACATTCCGGTAATTTTAGCTACTTAAAGACAGTCATAGTAATTCATGCTTCATATTTCGCGAAGGTCAATGCTGAAGTATTTGTCAAGTGGTTTTATCATCAATTAATCCAATATTTCTGTATTTGTTTATTAAAAATAATAATTTAAGGAATATAGTCGAGTAATTCTCAGGCTACACTTTAATTGAAATTCCTCTGCCTCTGAATCCAAATAAGACGGGGCAGCGATAACACGTTAGACTATCATTAGGGAGGACCAGTGTTCGATATCCTGCTCTGTCTTTACTAACATCCCTTTCCGTGGTTTCCCATATTCACTCCAGGTGACTGCTGAGATGGTTCCTTAACAAAGTCCATGGCGGATTCCTTTCACAGCTCTGGTCATCGTGCCAATTTAGTTTAACTGTCTCTAATGACCTCGGTCTCAAGATGTGAAGCTTATTTACTCTACCTTACGTCTTACTATGAAGATAAAACGTAATAGTATATACTTGTCATTCATTTATTTTCATCAATAGAAAATCAATCTGTAAACTGCTGAAACGAGAAAGGTTGCTTCTAAATCATGTCACGTATGTTAAGGATTTGTGACTGGAACACAATCAACTAGACATCCCATTATATATAAGTCGGCCATTAATGGACGCTAAACAAAGAGTAAGAAATTGTTTGGACTTGTACCACAGCGCATATAGGAGTGCTGAGGACGTGCTTATGGCGAAGAAATTTCCCATTATGGTATGTACCACATTAAAATATACGAAAATATGGCACGTATAGGGAAAGCACCAACATTTTATGGAAGGAAACAATAATGTACTGTAAAATTCCCATACCGATTCTGCGTGTAGGTTAATTAACTTACATTTCATGTATTGGAAGTTCATCAAACTTTTTTTTTACAATGTAATACCGTCGGCTATCTGATATTGTGTCGACCAACAAAACGGCAGCAAATGAAAACCAGAGGTCAGTAGTCCTGGCATAACAAATTTCTATAATGTCTTGATATTTTACCATAAAATTCATGGAATAAAAAGTTATCTGAGTTAAAACAGAATGTAATATGTCCCACTTTAAAGAAGATTTCATTGCATGCTCTATAAGATCACTTCAAACAAACCCATAATTATATAATGATTAATTTTATTAAAATAATTTCACCTTAGAAACAATTATACAGTATCTTATACAATGCATGCATACACCACGGTGAGACTATCTAGCGGTAAATACTTTCGTACAGATTAAGACAATCGTATCATTTTGGTAGACAAACATCAGAACTACGGGAAGAGCAAGAGAGATGGACGGAATCTCTTCAGATCGATGTGCGACCTTGTCGATGGTGTTTCCGATGTTGGCAACACTCGATGCTGAAGTGGACAGCCAAGTGCGCAGCGATGCAATTCTGCAGCAAGTGTTGTGGAACTGGCGAAGGATGGACGTAAGATTGAACGGGATGTTGGGGGTGAAGATGAGGGGAGGAGCAGAGAAAATCTGAAGGTTCCAACTGGGCACTTGAGAGCAGATTGAACATCGTCCGAGAAATAAGTCTTTTGACGTTGGTGGAAACTGTTGATTTACTTGAGAAGAACGGGTCCGAAAGGGATGAGTCACGCTTCGTTACTTCAACATCATTGCAGTTATTTATTATTATTTAACTATAACCATATTAAAGTTAAATACGCCCAAGTAACACGTGTATATTTCAAGCTAACTACGAAAAAGAATTGTGTGATCCTTGAAATGAAAGAGATTTTTAAGTATCTAAATTTACAGACCGTACAATAATTGTGATACAATAGAAATCCTTGCTATGTAGTTTATACACACGCAAATATGATCGATAGTTTTAAAAATAAATTGGATAAAAAAACAAAGAAAGATTGTCGATGTATTTCGGGATGATACCAGAAATAAAAGTTAGAGAATGTTTGTTTCACGTGAGCTTTATTTGGTCAGTGTTTTACTTTTCATAATTTAATTTTATAGGTGCAGAACCAGAGAAAACTCGAAATATTTCCTCTTCCTGACAGAAAACAAAGACCAGAAAGCATCCTTTCTGTAACGTGACCTTGCAGAAACTTGCCTTGCAAGGCTCTCTCGGTCATTTCCTCCTGACAGTGAGTCTTCATCATAAGGCGTGAGCCCTCCTTCCGCAGCAGTGTGGCCATTGTCTCCAGCAAACTTTACACCTGCATACACACCACCATCTCTTTCCATTAGAACATGCAATCCTCAGCTGCCACGTAGACGAAAGCAAAATTCGCATCATCCAAAACATCCCAATAGGACATGGGCATACCTAGGAATAGTTTTCGGAGGGCGTTTTGAACTCTAATCTTGTATAAATGTTTCAATGACACTTGTGTTTGGCGTCTCTAAATGTAATATTGAAGCATATTTTATTAACATTTTGGTTGTTTTTGTAGTGAATTTTACCTTTTGTAATGTAACTAACTCATTCATTTACATCATAATACTTTCTCAGCACAGACAATATGGCACGATTTCTACGTCGTCTCACGGACAGAGGCGTGATAAGTCCTTTAATGAAAATACAGCACAGCAGAATCAGCTATTACTTTCGACATCATTAAAAAATGCGACCACCCTTTACACACAGAAAAACTGCAAGAAGGTGATTGCCAATAACAATTAATACTTTAAAGACGAAGGCCCCTCGAAGACAGTCTCCTATTTCAAACCGGTTACTTTACACTTTGTGCTTTACTTTGTCAGCATTCTTCCCTGTCTTTCTCATAATCAGTTAAGTGATTTGCAAACATTTACTTTCTACTGTATTGCTGTATGTTTTCCCCGTTCTTTCTAACTTTGATTTAAATTATGAAAGCTTTGCTGTCTTCTACAGTATATCACAGTTTTTGTTAACTTTATACCAAAATTGCAGTCCACCCGTGGCCTATCCCACATGTGGAACGCATAAAACTAATACTTACTTTGAAAGACCTCTTTCTACAACACATTAGTAGTTCCCCCATAAAGTGTCTGAACACCAAGCTGCTAACTGTGCTTACTCTGCAGCAGGCAACGTATCTATAAGTGTTCACGGGCTTTATTTATAGTAATAACAAAACAGACCTTGGGGGGAATATTATAGTCTCTTAGATAGGAAAGTGAAATGGGATGGTATAAACTCTAAACGGTACGAAAACTGATTAACCTCGAGCACAATCAGTGATAGACTGTTCACGATAAAGTGAGCACTGCTTAAAGTTTCCTTTAAATCTGTTATGCATTCATCTTCGCTATCTTCTGTATGGAATATATTATGATACTAAAAACCAGTTTAAACGTTTCACTACACTGAAAACTAATCACCATTGGGTCCCAAAAATATACGGTTTTTGGCTATTACAAATGTTGAAGAGTGTTCAGTTTAATGTGAACAGCCTATAACTGTGGTGGCAATGAGTAAACTAACGATATATATATATATATATATATATATATATATATATATATATATATATGTGTGTGTGTGTGTGTGTATATATATGATGTCAAGAAACAAACAAATAATAAGAATATCAAGCGAATTCTGGAATTTATTGGGACAAACATTTAAGTACCACAATTTTGTACGATTACATATTACATGCATCACTATTTTTGACGTACGGAATTTATGAGTTATTATTTTATTGACATATTTTTGGAAAGACAAAAGTTTGATGAAACGTTCCGTGCTTTCCACACTTGTGATATCTCCCACCGAAGTTTCCTAGCACCCCAAGTAATTATTTGTTTTTCTCTACATGAAAGTAGGGTGTTTGGGAAGGGGTGGTGTTGGCCACCCCTGCGTCAAAGCGAGTCTACGTGAGTGATGAACCCAGTGCCAGAGTCCCTCACCCCCTCCGCTTCTCCAGCGCCAGTCAAATTTCCATTTTGTTACCTCCGTGGCTTTAACGATGCGCCCTTGTGTCGGGCCTGGTCTTAAGTCACAACCCCCTAGTAGTTCCCAGCCCACCATCCTGCTCTCCCTCCCTCACACCCTTTCTTTCTCCTCGCCCCCTTTGCCTCCAGGGATCTACTTAGCTCCTTCAACCCCCTTGCTTGCTCCCTGAGGGCGGGCGACGCGCCGGCCTTATTCAATTTACATGTAAATGTCGACATGTACTGAGTGCGCACGGGCGCCCGCGTGTATATACAACGCCGTCTTCTCCCGGACTTACTGGTCGTTGTGAAAACATCGACCCTCCTTTGGCTCGATCCAAGACCGGCCGCCCTACACTGGCCGTGGGCGAAGATTCCCTCTGAGCTTCCAGAGCTGGGCAGACTTGGCCAAGGCGTCTTGAGTGAGCTTCACACGTCCGTGGCAAAAAAACTACCGACAGTAGAAATTTTTCCTCTAGGCAATAGTACCTACAAAGACGAGAATCACATTTTGAAATGTCGAGAGATTTTACCCTACGTAACAAAATATTTTGAACAAATGAAACCTAAATTTTGATACCAAATATCAACAAAAAGGTTAATTTATACAAGAAACTTAAGTAAAAAATATGCATTGCTTTACAGGAATCGGGTGAACTAAAGCAAATATCTGAAAGCTGCCACTGAAAATAAATAATAAAACCTGAGAATATTAAAGAAAGTCGCTGAAATTTCACAGAACTGCGTAAATTGTTAGCACATCTCCATACGAAATGTAGAAGAGTTTCATATAGAACTATCTTGTACAGATAAATACTTTTATAGGGAGATAGAATATGTAATGTTTATTATGACACGTGTAAGGATGAGTAGCTTAAAAGGATACAATTGCAAAAATGCATTGAATTTAAAATAATGCCAGTATGACATACTGAATAGGTAAGGAGAAAAAGAAAGGTAATGAACCTAGAATTTCGCATGCTTGTGATTTTGCTGTAAATGTTGTCACGTACGATTACAAATGACGTTTATACATTTAGAGGTCGAAAACAATACCGATGGTTTAGATACGGCAAGTGATTGTGTGGATTGTATAAATATTATTTTTAGCCGAAATATATATTCTTAAATCACAGGCTATGATTATTTGTTTCCAAACTCTTTATATTAACATCGACTTCTTATAGGCCACTTTAATGAAGACAGCGCCACCGTACGACTGGATTTCTTTAAATTGATTCAGACTAAAATATATCGTCGTTGATTTTATGAAACCTTCTATGTGCCAAATGGTAAATAGTACATTAAAGTTATTTTCTTTGGCCTGTGCTTGTGCTACAGTTTACACAGATGGATAGAAATTATGCTTTTATGACATTTTACTGTAGTTACTAAGAAATGCCATAACACTGTTAGTGTCTATATGTTTTTTTGTCTCTCCCAAAAAAAATTTGATTTTAACACATAGGAGATTTCATAAAATCAGTGACGATATGTAAAAACTAACTCAAGAACATATTTTTAATTAAAGCTTTTTATTGGCATTAAAATGTTACTATTTTTTAACGTTGAATTATTATGCATTTGTCATATGACCGGCCCCCGGATTTTCACGTGTGGGAATAGTGCTGGACAATATCGCTGGCCGGTGGGTTTTCTCGAGAATTTCCTGATTCCCCAACCCCTTTCATTCCGGTGTATCTCCATAGTAGGGTCTCATTTCATGTCGTATTTCTGGGTATGCATATTACCTACAAGCTCCCATTCATAAAATCTACATTCGGGGTGTTGTACCGTGGTCCTCGTGTATCCTCCAGTGGCGGCTCGTGGGTTGTTGCAAGGAAGGGCTGCAGTTGCCAAGAGCTGTACAGGGTTGTGCGCTGGTTGACTCTACAGCCACTGATGACACGCTGATGTGCAGGTTCATCTTATTTCTGAGTGGTCACAACACATCTAGCAGCCGGCAAATATTTAATGGTCGCGTTCATCAAGAGTGTACAGTTCCGACTTTCTGCAGCCCCACCAGGCAAAAACCCACGAGCCGCCACTGGTATCCTACACATACGATATTTATTATTTGTATGTACAAATGACTTGTCAGGGCACTGGTGCTCAGACTCCTGAAGCCAAAACAGGAAAATACACCCTGGTAATTACAGCTCAATCCTTCAGCTTTTTACTCATACAGCAATAACACCGTAATCAGCCGCAGAATGTAAGGTCGACTCTTTCTCTTTCAACGCTTGCAACATCGCCTATGTGTGCAAGGCACCCAACTGGTGTCTGTCTATCATTTGAGACGTTCTCTAAGGACGTCCAAGAGGTGGAAAAATTATAATTTAATATTTGTACGAGAAAGTGTTAGTTTTGCGGACGTTACTTGGGAGTACATTTACCTATTACGAAAAAAAATTTATCTCAACCGTCTTTCACCATAATGGCACTTCAAAGCATGGCCGTCATTACTAGAAGACCGGAGTCGTGAATGTGGCAACACTGTATCGGTGGCCTGCTGCCTGTCACTTCTTGACTGTCCTAGTCCCTGTAACGCGTCTACACAGTAAACAAAATTTTACTTTTACAAAAATGTTTTTTGGTAACACTACAAAGTCTTTTTGTAAAATTTACAGAAAACCTGTATTTTTACAAACTTCTTTGTATATTTACAAAAAATTTTGTAAATATACAAACAAATTTGGTATATTTACAGCTAATATCTGGTTAAGTTTACAACACTTTTTTGTAGTGTTACAAAAACAATTTTTAGATACTAGTTTCCAAAATTTTTGTTTTGTAAAATTTGTCAGGTCTCCTAGGTTTATTTGTTTTCATAGCAAAAAATTTGCTCATTGACGTTTATTTTACTAGTTCGCAAATGTGTTTACGATGTTTGTAACCACTTAAAAGGTTTCTAACATCTTACTTTCATTACCTGACTTATTACGTCCTGATAATAGTTTACAAAATTTTCCTTGTAAATGTACAAATGTTTTACTGTGTAGATGCAGCTTTAGTGGCGTGTACACGTCTACACAGACTAGGGCTACCAATGAGCGACCGGCAGTAGGTCTCCGATGCAGCGTTGCCACATTCAAGACTCCGGCCTTCTACTAAATACGGCCATGTTCAAAGTCAAAATTGGCCCGTTTTTAGTTTTAACAAACCGCAAAAACAAGTGAATATAAGAAAATTAAAATATTTACACTGCAACTACATTTCAAGGACTACTGATTGGCATGTTTGAAAATCCATTACATAATATTTTTGTATTTAAAAAATCGATCAAATGGCAAACATTCCAAATTTCATACAAATTAATACAAAATGGCGATTTTTCCCACTTCAACACCCTTAATGATGCTGTTGAAAAATCGTATATGGTGGCAGCAGAATAATAATTGGCCCATTCTATTGGGATGATCCACTTCACTTCACAAGCTGCGTGCGAAAACGTAGTAGAGTAAATGCATATTTACTCTGAGAATAATAGCATTTTTAAGACTGGACATCTATGCAAGCCGACAGAGCGAACTAGTAAAACATGCCGCAAAATATTGTAAACAGTTGCTGAAGTAGGTACCGTAAAATATTCGACGTCGACTCGTTAACAACGAATTAAACTGATATAAACACCGATCGACACCAGCGCTGCGAGGACGCTTATGCACACCAGCTGGTTTCTAACAAACTAGCGGTTTCCATGTTGGCGGTGTAAAACAGCGAGGAGGGGCGGTAGGGCACAGCGCGCTTGTAATACCAGGGTTTGCGAGCGGTCCGGTCCGTCTCCACTTCATTAGCGATATCAAAACATCCGCTAGCGAGCGGGTGGGTGAGCCCGTTTTGTTCGAAGGTAGGTTAGGGGAGGGTTCTGGGAAGGGGGAGGACAGCGCATGTTACCAGCATTTTTCAATTACATGAGAGGGCTGGACACGGCCGAACAGTCGAGGCAACATCACAAAAAATATCTCGCGCGCTCCTGGAATTTGCGACATTCTAGTGGGTCGCTACTTTTAAAACACTTGTAATCGTGCTTTAAATTTGCCTCTGCTCCCTGCTGAATTAACATGCAAAACACTGTTAGGTCGAATTATTGTTTTTGGTTTCTCAAGTTTCCGTCACTTGCTGAAGATGGCTGCTTAAGGGGGGAGTGTTAGACAGTTTTATTGTGTTTTCAGTTTTTGAGTCAAAACATTTATTCAAATTGTATTATCAAAATGTTATCTTCGACAAAACATAGGATAAATTCTTGGTAAGCTGCTTAACATAAATAGTAATTGAATGTTTAATTATTTGTCATACATAATCTTTACAATATAATTACAGGTTAACTTTCAATAATTCTCTTGCAACGAGTCTGCATTACAAATTCATGAAAGATACAATTATGATGTTTGTCTAGCAGTTTACCAAGAATGTAGCCTATGTTTTGTCGAAGAGAACATTTTGTTAATACAACTTGAATAAACGCTATGGCTCAAAATCTGAAAATTCAACAAAATTGTCTATCACTCCCCCTTAAGGGGGCGGGTTTTACTATTTAGAGTGCCTGGAAGAGAGTTGCGATAAGGGCGACACAACATGCGCATCACACCTTATCCTAGCCTCTAGACGCAAGTCGCACTCAACTGACGTGCGATCGACTAGCCTATGTCACT
This sequence comes from Medauroidea extradentata, assembly GCA_003012365.1. Classification (NCBI taxonomy): domain Eukaryota; kingdom Metazoa; phylum Arthropoda; class Insecta; order Phasmatodea; family Phasmatidae; genus Medauroidea; species Medauroidea extradentata. The sequence goes on from PNEQ01031423.1 coordinate 36,900, forward strand.
TCTAAGATACAATAATTGGTAAACATATAATTTTATGACGTACTAATTCAAGATAAAAGTCAACTGTCCACGCCTATTTCTTTTCGAATTCCTTGCAACAACATTTTCGTAGCTTAAAAGGGTAGGAAAGTCGCATTTTCGGCAGAAAGAAAATAATCTTTAAATATTATCGGAGGTCCTTAAACGAATATACACTAGCGTAAAGCCTGGTACCCACTACCTATCACCAAATTACGTACCTAATTCAGTACAAGTAGCACTGAGCTAGTGTGTACCGCAACTACGCTGGTTCCAGACAGAATTCCGTACTTAATTTCTCAGATAGAGCCCGCTCTATTTTACATTACATGTTCACCAGCATGCGCAATGCATAGTTTCTGTCATCGCACGTGTGAGGTACACAAGTAGGGTTGCCAACATGCTTTGATTAGAAATAAAATTATTTATTCCCACTGAACACACGACCGTCGGATGTTTCAAAACTTAAATAATACAATACAGATTCACTTATTTGCCAACCACGTGCAAGTCTTGTTACGAAATAGTTTCCGCCAATTTTACTCTTGTAATTTATGAAACATAGCTACCAACGTCTCAAATATATTTTTCTTCTTGATGTAGCGAAACATAGAAGTAAACAGTGATAGTGTGTACACATAACACAGACGTTTTGCTACAGAATTTTGTTTTGAAACCTCCGTCGACATTTATGAATAGATTTAAGTAAGGTATTGGGTAGAGAATTTAGGATAGTGTGAACCGGGTTTATCGTTGTTGAGGTAGCCATATTTTCATTAGTATATATTACTCTTGTACGTTGAGAAGTTATCGAATTAATTTTTTATCTACCGATGCTCTTCACACGGTCTGGGCAGGCTACAACCGTCACAGAACGAAGTATATAAATTAAGGTGGAACACATAATTTGAATGCAACAAGTATTTGAAAGTCAAGCAAGGTAAAATAAACACAAACATCAAAGAACGATATTTTTCCAACTCAAGGAGGTAATATATTTTCGGTGTCATAAATTTCCGGATATGCTAATTGTGTAGCGAAAATCTCGTAAGTTTAAATTCTGCGCAAAATATTTCTCCAGAAATGTGCCATTTTTTGTTCATTCATAGCTAACGCATTTGGCCTAAATTAGTATCTAGGATAGTGTGTTGTTCGTAAATTTGTTTTTTAAATAACATTTGTGATTTATTTGTATTGCCTACCATTCACTCTCAACTTAATATCAGCTATCAAACGAGTGGATTGTTCATGCTACGGGAAACTAGGGACAGGAATTTTTTGTGAAAAGATTTTTGCCCCACTTTGTTTCAGTGCCTTACGTGCACACCTGCAGCTCAACTTCATAGCTATTGACCAGAGTCTTTTGTGCAGAGTTGTTATTCATTTGACTGTGCCAGTCTGTACACAGATAACTGCGACACATCACGATTTCCGGGTTTAACCTCAAGACGCTGGGTGTTACGGCATCCAATCACTGACCACAAAGCCGAGATGCAGATGCGCACGCCCTGAAACAAAGTTTTGCAAAAATGTTTTCGCGAAATTTCGTATCTAGTTATTTTCAATTAACTTCCTTCATTCAGACATCGCACGGAGGTAAATTCGTTAATTTCTCCCTATGGAAATATTCGTTTATATTTACAAGGGGCAAAAAACCTTCCTGTCCGACTCTTCAAAGAACACCGAGTGCGCGTAGTCTGCGAAAGAAAACTCTTTGATAGAGAAGTGATTGGTAATAACCCCGAAGTAAATATTTGCGCGTTTCATAACTGCTTACTCCCCCACCACGCCCGTCCCGAAGAATTACGTATTACGAGAACTCCTCCGTCTCGTGGAGAATTTCTTTTCATCTCATAATGGAATGTGTTTTGTTGGCGTGTACCAGGCCCTCTACATTTTTGCCCAATGGAGTTTGTCCTTTCTAAAACACTTTTGGCAGAAAAATACGGGCCACAATGCAGGATATGGAAAGCAAATACGGGTGTGTTTGTATGCACTGATGAAGAGGGGTCTATGGATGTTGAGGGGGAGGGGTTGTGGCGGACATCCAGCAAGAGCGCAGTGGGGGGGGGGGTTGGGGGGAGGGGGGACGCGTGAGGGGAGCTGAAGGGCTCTTGAATAATATGAAATGGGGTGGCAGGAGGGCTCGGCCGATCATCCCACTCCAAAAATAAACACAAAATATGCCACTCACACGTTACCCTCAATGCTACAAAACAAATGCAAACAAAACGATGTTATCGAATAATTGAAAAAAAAAAAAAAAGAAGAAAGGATGCTTGATTTTTATTTTAACACAAAAATGAAATACGTTTGTGAAGAAAAGATTGTTTATCATACGAGCAAATAGTACTACATTAATAGAAGTTAACATTCGCCATAAACGCTGTTAGTATGCCAGACCTCAGCATACATTTGATTACTCGAGTTTTACAAATATGTGTTTCTTAAATACATGCTCTACTACACAGGTAACAGAATATAAATAAGCGTACTTACAGAAGTTTTTAAAACATACAGCGAGACGTGACGTTTAAACCGGCAGTGGTTATAGAACTGTACGCATGATTTATGACTTCAGATAACTTAAACACAAACAATGTGCTAATGAATTTTTGGTTGAGTTAATTACACACTGCATATTTAAATTCACTCTGTCAAATATATGGTAATAATATTTTTTTTTAGAACCAAAAATATGTTTGTTAGTAGGCCTTACTTAAAAGAAAAAAAGATTGCCAATATTTTTTTATTAAAATATCTGATTCTGAATATTTTTTATAGCGGTGAGTGATAATCGTATAGAAATCGCAAATTTCAGCGTTATTTTATTTTTAACTGCAGACTTGGCTACAAGTTGATGTTCGCTCTCCAGAAGTCTTCAATTACCATCCAGTGTCGCAACTTGCAGCAGGGAACGCTTTAGGCCAACAACTGAGATTTCAAGTTAGGGTGACCAATCATATGTAAAGCAGTCAAATTTGTATATATAGAGACCGGAAAAATTCGCGGGTTCACTGACCCTTTAGGCTAGCATGCAAGAATATATGTGAACTGAATCAGATAGCAGATGCTCAGTTGCTGCTTGCTATTAAAGTGACATAGGCGTGTATTAGTTACATTCCCATTATTGACTCAGAGACTTCCAGGAAGTGTAAATAAATCAAAGGCCAAATGCGAAAATGACGCAGACTTACAGTTGATGGAATTCTAGTTTGTGCCCAAATGAAAACGGGAATTTTTCTGGTCTCTATGTATATGGCATCACATTAGGGTAGGTGGCCAATTATATCAGACATAGGCCACTATTAAGGGCTTGTTCCCGAGTTTTTTTCAGACTGGTGCCAATAACTCAAATATTTTTTAACCAAAAGTTTTGAGAAAATTTGAGTCAAAGTGCAATCACACGATGCGCAATACTGTGGACGCGTTTTTTAAAAATAATGTACCATTCGCCAGTAAAAAAATTATTTCCTTCATTTTTGCTTATTTTCACGACGAAAAACGTGGTACTTTGGGTAATGAAATCTAAAAAACCGTTCAGTATAATTCTACAAAAAAATTCAGCTACAAATTATAACATATAAGTGTCAAAACTGTGCAGCGAAATTTTGATATGAGTATTAGGTAGCAATAAAAAAAAACGTTTTCGAAATCACTGCAAAATTCCGTAACAAGGCCATAAAAAAAATTTACTGGTCAATGAAGTCTAGCCTATTCCCAAATGATGACGCTAATTTTGCTAATATTTACTGACCTGAAAAATTCGCGTTTTCTTTTACGTTCTAGCTAGAATTCCAGCAACTTTAAGTTCCTGTCACTTTCGCAGTTTGCCTTTGATTTATTTGACACCTCGTGTAAGTCGCTGAGCCAATAATAAATATTGTAAAACGCACTATGTAAGCGAGCAGTTAATGAACAGATATTGTGCACTTGAGTGGACATAACTTCGAGGCTAGCCTACAGTTCAGGGAACCGGTGAATTTTTCCTCTCTGTACGTTGTATGTGTATGCAAATGTACTATTAACGTTGTCCGGCAGTGGCGAAGGAATACTTCCAGTGTCATTTGGTGGTTGCACAGAGCTGTACAGATTTGCATAAGTGGAAAGAACCAATAAACTGAAGTGAAGCATGGAGAAATAAACGAAGCGAGAATGCTGTAAGGCGCCTAATTCACACGAGGTTTGTCGTCAAATAATACATGTACATTAGTCGGAAAATTTCGCACGACCTGCATGTTAGAATGCAGTGCACTGTACTATGCCTACTCTATCCCCGACCAATTTTCCACCATCTGCTACTCAGTGGAACGGCGGACAATGAACAGATAGACGCGGCTTGAATTTGCATAGGACAATGGATTCTAGCATGGGAGTCATCGAAATCACGAAATTTTCCGGCCCCTACTACGTACGTGTTGGCGTATGACGTGTAGAGACCGGAAAAACTTGCCGGTTCACTGACCTGTAGGCCAGACTCCAAGAATATATGGACGGTTCAGAGCACAAGCAGACCAAGTTCATTTTCAGTAGCTTTCTCGTTATGTGTGCAATGCATGTTGGATATGTAAGTATGATCAGTATTTAACTCTATACCTCATATATAATTGTGACATTATACATTATCAGTTTTGACTAGATTCAGATTCTTGGACGTACTCCATTGCAAAAATTGAACGACTGTCAAAGATAAACTAAACAAATAAAAGAAACCATAAAATAAGCAGAGTATGCTTAGTCAGCAAGATAAATACACAACATGAAATTCCAAGATGGAATCGGGTCAAATAAAACAAACAGATGATAAATGAAATTAATGACAAAATAAAATAAAAACCAAATATCATGCGACACAACGATGAGACGAAACAACAAACACAGTAGATATCAGACACGAACAGAAAAATACCAAAAGAAAACAACAAGTAGACGAGACAAAACGCAACAGATATCAGACATATACAGACAAGACAAATGACACAATGAAGAGACGAAACACACACACACACACACACACACACACACACACACACACACACATATATATATATA
>PNEQ01031431.1:0-59020 GCA_003012365.1 Medauroidea extradentata
ATTTTTTATAGGCTTTCAAGGACGAATTTCCAAAAATCGTTAAATTACTTTTTAGGTATTTACTTATGTTTCATTATAAGACAAAAGCCACCTCGATATCTCTAACGGTTTAGGTGATACGACTGATTAATCAAAAAACTGTTTTATTTTTTTACCGGCTTTCAAAAACGAATTTTGAAAAATCCTGAAATTACTTTTTGAGTATTTGCGTAAGCTTCATTTTTAAGAAAAAATCACTTCGATATCTCAGGTGGTTTAAGAGGAAGAGAGGATTTGCTGTAAACGAATTAAATGGCTTTTCACCTCCTTAATATAAAAATTTCGAAAAATCCTGAAATTTGTTTCTAGACATTTGTATTTCCGACCTAACGAAGTGAATAAGACGACGATAGCCCGTCGGGTTCGAGAAATATCAAATATTTGCAAAAAATACATTTCACCCCGTTTCACCACCTTAATAACCGAATTTCAAAATGTCCTTTCTTAGTGCGCGCCTACGCCACAAGGGGAAACTTCCCTTAAAATTGCACGTTTCTAGGTCCAGTGGTTTGGGCTGGGCGTTGATGATGAATGAATGAATAAGTCAGTCAGTCAGTGAGTGGGGAGCTTCCTTTTATATATATATATATAGATTGCTTTGATAGATTTCGTTAGCAATTTTAATTTCTGCTCCAAACTTCAAGTGGACAGAGTATAGAGTAAAGAGACAGTCTTGGAGGCTTGCCTTCAGGTCCGTGAACGCGCGAATTATTCCCGTCTCTACTCATGTAGTATATTGGTTATAAACTTCCAATATTTTTAGGATTATTTACAGTATGGACGTAAAACAAATAAAACAAATGTGGAGCGAAAATATTTGGGCCAGTGCTTAAAAGCAAGGTCTTGTGTGCTGCTGAGGACCAGGATAATGCGGAAATATATCAGGTAAGTATAGAACAGCAACAGAATACACGTCCATGGGTAACGGGAGTGTCGCCAGCAAATAACACATTGCCAACATGCGATAATCGGGACCTATCACAGCGGGAATCGAACACAGATCGCTCTGGTGAGAAAGAGTGGTCTAACCACAACATTTCCACATCAGTGAAGTGGAACTGTACCTACAGTGTTTAAAGTATCAAATTGATATTTAAAAAAATAATATAATGAATTTGTAATGAATTAAAAATAATGTGCTAGAGCACGAAGCTTTCATTTCATTCTAATATTTTGGCGAATATATTTAATATATGTTTGGGAGATTTAACATTTCCGTACACTTCGAATCCTGAACTGTTTTCGTACGTTTGATAAAAACCTGTATGTCGAGAAAAACAAATCTCCTCGTTGACCGCGTTGCAAAATATTTTTTTGTAACACCGAAAACGTTTCTCGTGTAAAAAAATCGAGAAAATATATTTGCAGTATTATATCGAACTGGACTTTGTTTTTAATTGTATTTGTGGAAAGTAATTTAAATTATTAATTTTAAATCGCCTATCTGAAAAAGGAATTTATTGAAAATTTATACAGTTAAAGCAAAATATTTTTTACCATTAAAAACCTGTGTACCTAGTTTCGATACTGGAAAATTTGTGCTTGTAAATTGTAACGTATATCCTTAAATTCTTCATTGTCACTTCTGTGATTGGACGACAACTGTGTAGACAGAACTTTGACAACTGCAAGCCAATAAAAAAACATTAAATAATTCGCGGGTATAATGTCACCTTATACCTGATTGCACGGTTAGAAACCAATGAATATTGATTGGAATGTGGCCAGTGCGTGTATATAGGACTGAGAAGTCTAGGCTGGAGGTGACTTATTGTGGCCCTTAAAGTATTTGTTTTCATGTCGTTTAGTAAAAAAATTAGTTTTAAATGGATAGGTTTAATATTTGGTTTATAATATTCAAACAGAGTTTACTTATTTCTTACCCAAATAGCATAAAAATAAAGCACTTTGAGACTTACAAAGTAACTCCAGCTGTTACAAAGTCTACGGTACATAAACCTATTACAAAATATAATTTTTCCTAGCATACCACAGTTATGCACAAGCATTAATTATATGACACAGACAATATTTCGCAGGAGTGCTACATTTAGAACAAGCAGGGATGCACAGATATTTGAAAACTCGCGACACTATACATAGGACCATTTTATTACGAACATATGCAACGCCAAAATTGATATTCGATGCAACACATGGAAAACTTAGTTGTTTTAGTGTTCTACAATTGAACGGTGTTAAGCGCCAGTAAATTATACACCAGTTGTAAGATCGTATCAGAAAACATTCTAAAACAGTCAATATAACAACCTGATATAGTATGGGGTGAGTGAGAGAGATTAACATCCATGTCTTCAGCGCTGGTGAGGGATGTCATGAGGTATGGAGCAGTGGGCGGAGAAAACGGGAGATCCCGAGAAAACCCGTCGACCAACGGCATCGTCCGTCACGATTCCCAAATGCAGAGATCCGGGGTAGACCCCGCCCGGATTCGAACCCGGATCGCCGTGATGGATAGAACTAAATGACTCTTTATAGAACTGATTCAATGCTGAAGAATATTTCAAAGACTGTCACAATTGGCACATAGACTACTGATGCATATGCAAAGAATATCAGTTTGTCGCTCACGTTGTGGTATATTATTTATTTGTTTTACTTCATACCCTGTGGCAACACTGAGCACAAGGTTGATATCTGGCAACACTGCAAGAGGAATGGTGCAGTACTCACCTAACAGCGACATGTGCTTTGAGGAAGTTTCGCTCACGAGCACAGGACATCACTCAGCTTGAGACGAGGAAAAAAAAACGAGATAATTTGTAACCCGCGGCACCATCACAAGACATTTAGCACGACGGCTATGGCCGACATATCTACGTTGCCTGGCAACCATACAAAAGACTTAGCCCACCGTTACCAGCGTTGTGTTGAATCTAACGATGTGTTACAAAGTTTGCAAGTTCATTTCTTTAAAAAAATTTACTTATTACAAGAATTTTTACTATAGTTTTAGTATCGTGTTTAACACAGTATCCCGAGTAGGCCTACGTAATTTATACTGTCACATTGTATTTTGGGGGAAATTTGCTGCTGGAGCTGTGCCATGGGACCACAAAAATTCGCCATTAAGTATCAGAAGAAGTTACATTTCAAATAAGTTACTTTAGCGGTTAGTTCACTGTCTATAACAGTTATTCTTAATGTGACCGCCAAGAAGTGTGTAAGCAGTAAGGGCGACACAACACTAGCATCACGCCTCATCCTAGCCTCTAGGTGCAAGTCACTAACTGGCGTGCTGTCATCTCACCGACAACTACCCTCTATAAGACATTCAGTGGTGACCCTGTGAATTGATCACAATATGTTAAATATCAAGGTATATTGCAAACCCCTATATATTTCAAAAATTTCTGCACCAACATTTTAATTAATGAAAAGTACCGCAGAAGCACCCATTTTAAATAATTTTGTTTTCTAGAAAATATGCTTCGATTATTAATATTATTAATCTTGAACCTGAAATAGGTAGACAAAGGCGCGTGTAACGTTATTTGAATGCTACTTATAAGCAGACGTCTCTCATGCACCATGAAAGTTTTCGAATAATCTTGTAACGTCCGAATGTCTGCACACATTTCGGCGACCATTAGGCGGTCAACTTATGGATCCTCTGTAGTTAATAAATTAGCACCATTCGAAGATGATTTATTTAATATAATTTTCTGAAGAAAAATTATACCTTTGACTGTACATTCTTGGAGCAAAGAGAAAATTCATACCTTTCTTACTAGAGTCGAAACTTTTGTGCTGAAATATCAATACGAATATTATAAAAAAAAAGTATGATTTCTGTGATAATATATCATAATCTAACTCCATTTGTATCGGTTAAAAAAAATATTTACTAGCTGCATATTTTGTTTTAACTTTGGTGCGTCTTGGGGTTGTCTCTGCAAATCACAGACGTGGGTTGTCTAAGCAACCTTACTCTGATTGGCGCACTCAAATGACACCCCTGCACAAAGACCTACTGCTATAGTAGCGCTATAAGAAAACTTCAGATGTGCACACTGGACGACGTTGGAGAAATAGTTTCACCAAAACATGGAGTCCCTATTCGTTAGAGTAGTGGTTAATACGGAAATTAAATAGAGATTAAAGTCAGATGAAATTTTTCGTTTTTTGTAAGTGGCGCCGCCAATAAGACGATTGACGAGCATGGTTCTGTTTCCGTCATTTGTAAGACGTCGTCGATGTGACAAGTTCGCCGTACATATGATAGGGGTTGTAGCCTGCCAAAGAAGCGTCGTACTACACAATATTTAGGAACCCCAGATTTTCGCTGAAATAATTCTGCAACAACTTGTTCCACTGTCTTATTTCCACCTCTGTAGTTCTGCTTCTTTGTTATTGGCGGAGTGTGTTTGTATAAAGACGTTTCTCAATTCACCCTACCAGATACAATAAGGTTACTGAGAATATTATGCATCCGTGGTTTACAGTAAACACTTCAGGGTGTTCACGTGGCAAAATTTCCCAATTTTATATTTCCTTTGCATAGTGTTAGTTTTATAGATGTTGCTTGTGACTACATTTTCCAACTCGTAGAACATTTTTAGATCTCATAGTTTTCCCATAGCGGCACGTCAAAGTCAGAATTTGCAAGTTACAGGAACATAGGTTTAACAAAAACCAAGTGACTTACTAGAATGAAATAATTTACACTGAAATTAGATATAATGGGCACTATGCCAAAAGAATTAAAGACACACAACAAAGACATTTTGTCTTTTTTAAAAATTGCCATAAGTTAGGTAAATTTTCGTCATTTTCAGATTTTTTTTAGCAGTTTTTAAATATTTTAGCATATTGCCCATTATATATAATTTCAGTGTAAATTATTTCAGGCCAGTGAGTCACTTGGTTTTTTGTTACACCTATGTTCCTGTAACTTGCAAATTCTGACTTTGACATGCCGCTATGGGAAAATTATGAGAGCTAAAAAAATTTCTACGAGTTGGAAAATGTAGTCACAAGCAACATCTATAAAACTAACACTATGCCAAGGAAATATAAAATTTTGAATTTTTGGCACGTGAACGTCCTTAAGACACGTGGTAGTTAAATTCAGCCAATCACTGGCCATGAAGCAGAGTCACAGGTGTGCACACAAGGCGCTGAAGCAAACTGGTGCAGAAATATTTTTACCAAAAGAAAAGGCTTCCTAACAATAAGTGAAGTTCTCGCGTTGCGGGTTGCATGACGTGCGCGTGTTCTTATTTTACGATGAATTGTCAGAACCTGAACAGAAGGAACTTTTTTGCAGTAAATGTTCCCTTCAAATTAATTTTGTGGAACGCATCATAACGTTAGTTTTTTGAGATCACAATTTTTTACTTGTGAGTACAAAAACATTTGGTAGTATTAATACTAACGAAAGATTTCGCAAATCCCTGAAACATTTTTTTTCTTGAGTGCTTGTGACCGAATTCACTTACGTAGACTATTAAAATAATACAAACTTAGTACTGTGTTTCCATGTTTTTTAAAGTACGACACGGCTATTGTTTCAGACAGGCCCTGAAAATTGTTAAATGTCCGAAAAACTGCCAAACTGTTTTTGAAAACATGAAGCTAGAAGATTTCGTACGATTTTACGATATACTTTCCAGGAATAACATCGTATATAAACCGCTTACAGTTCCACAGATGAAAAAACTACGAAAACACTAGGCGACTAAGCACAAAAAAGTAGGTATTCTTATTACTGACGTCCATACTTGAGTTACGTTATCTACGATTGGACTACTTTATTTAGTAAACCGGTTTGGAAGAGTAATCCAAATAAACTACATGTATTTGTGGCGTTAAGGGGGTGATTGTTCCTTACCTCAGTGGATTTATCCTTTTTATCTCGCTAACTATTGTTTCAGTGAATCAAGCATAATTTTTTGCATGACAGAGCATAGATGAAAGCGTATTTAATTATCAGATATGGTTGCATCTCAATATCGTAATTATTTCGTAGCGGGAAACAGCTTACAAGAAAAAAGTACTTTATTGACAGGAGCGACTACAGTGGCCACACAAGTATCAGAAACCACGCTGTAAGGGTTACAAAAAGTGAAAGAAATTATAAAATATGGCTTGTCAAAGCGAAAATAACTTAAAACAATTTCTATATTCCTGTATTTATTAGAAAAGAAATAAATCCAAGCTGGGAAGAATCAATCCCCCTTAAGAGGGAGAAATCGCCGCCATCTTGGATTTTTGTATTTTGTGGCATAACTTTTCTTTTGGGTAAATTTATAGAACTTTAATCTAATGGCTCAATAGAATACATATTGATACAATTTTAAACATTGCCTTTATAATTGTTACAGATTAAATTGTATTAGAAAATTCTTATTACTTTCTTAACTGCAATTACATCTGTAAGAACAGTAACAGCAAACAAAGCAGTATGGTGTCTAACATTCTAGCAATATGTACTCTGTTCTGCGACTACGTTTAAGTTCTACAAATTTACCCAAAAGAAAAGTTTCGACACAAAATACAAATTCAAAATGGTGACGACCTTTCCCCTTAAGGGTGTTCAAGTGCTATAAAGTCATAATTTTATATTTACATGAAATATTGTTAGTTTCGTAGACGATACTTGTGAGAGCAGTTTGCTCTTACGAAACAGTTTTAGTTCGCGTAGTTTTCTCATAACGGTGCGTTAAAGTTAAAATTTGCACGTTCTGCTGTCATGCAAATAGTGAAAACCAATTGACTTACGTATGTGAAATAATTCACTGTGAAATAACATAATATGGGCTACGTAATAATACATTTGAAAAAATCCCGCGAGCTGTATTTGTCTTTTAAAAAATGGCTGAATTTGCAACTTTTTTCTGCATTTTGCGATTTTTTTAATTAAAAAAATAAGTTGTGGGTTTTTTGATGTTTTATTGCATAGCTCATGGGATGTAAGTTCTTAGAGAATTAATTTAGTTAAGTAGGTCAGTTGGTTTTCACTATTTGCATGACAGCGTAACAAGCAAATTTTGACTTTGACAACCCGTTAAGAGAAAACTGTGAGAGCTAAAATTGTTTCGTAAGAGTAAATTATACTCACAAGTATCGTCTACAAAACTAACAATATTTCATTGAAGTATAAAATCATCGTGCTGAGAAGAGGAGTGATTGGCGGGCGACTCCGGAGAACGCGTGGCTTGCAGGTGCCGTACAGGAAGTAGGTCCTGAGCTGCTCGCACCTGTCGGGGGCTACAGCTTCCGGTGACGTCTGCTACCAGGAACCTGTGCTCTCTCCTCTCCTGTCTCATCACACTCTCTCCCCCTCCACCCGCTCTCTAACCCCTCTCCTGGAGCTGAACACGTCCGCGCGCGCTCCCGGACACTAACTTGCGCAACGCTTTTAGGCCACGAGTCTCTATTTATGGTATTTTAGTCAGTTTCCTTTTTTAAATCCTGAAAGGGAGCAGATATCACAAAACCGTTTCAAAGAAATTTTATAAATTGTTTGTACTATGTAGCTTCATTTTTTCAAAACATAAGTTTCTATAATTTTGGCTAATTGACTTTAAGTAAGAAAATTTAATTAGATCAATAATTAGCCAAACTATACAAACTTAAGTTTAGAATAAACCAGGCTATATAGTACAAACAGTTTCCAACATTTTTATGTAACGGTTTTCAGATATCTGTTCATTTCAGGATTAAAAAAAAAAAAAAAAAAAAAAAAAAAAAAAAAAAAAAAAAAAGGAACACATATGGTACATAAATAAACGTTATAAACCCCAACTGAAATAAACACGTTTTTAAAAGTAATTATGGAAGAACAACATAACAAAAACCTAGATAATTAGATTAGCCAACTTTATGAGCAAACATTTACCCAGAATGATGTATTTGTTAAGCGTTATTTGTTCCGTCGCAACTAAACGCACGAGATTACGGCGTCAGCGATTGCTCTTCATAAATACGTCTGTCGAGAAAATGTTTGCTGTTAAAGTTGAAAAAAAATTTTGTTTAAGTTTGCTATTTTTACATTTTTGCAAACTGGCTTTGAGAGACCTACAATTTCGAACTGATTTTTATAGCGCTGAATTATGTGCCATGTCCTCTTAAAGGTGTTCAAGAGGTATAAAATGATAATTTTACATTTTCATTAAATAGCATCAGTTTTGTAGTCAATGCTTGTGAGTAAAGTTTTTTCCTACGAAACAATTTTAACTCACACATTTTTCTCATAACTGGGCGTCAAAGTTAAAATTGCCATGTTACACTGCCATGCTAACAGTGAAAAACAAATGCTTACTCAAATGAAATAATTCACAGTGAAATAACATGCCATGAACTATATGTAACCAAACATTTTAAAACTCCTAAGGTAATGTTTTTACCTAAAAAAATATCGCTTAACTACAGGAAAATTGTTGCAAAGTTGTTCACTGAGAGTTTTTTTTTAATATAAGGTTACGTAGCCGATGCTATGTTATTTCACTGTGAATTATTTAATTTGAGTAAGTCAATTGCACCGTAACATGCAAATTTTGACTAGGATGCACCAGTATGAGAAAACTATACGAGATAAATTGTTTCGTAAGAGGATAACGACGAAGACAATAACGTTATTTGTTATTTGTATTGTCGTCGTTCATCCATTTAATGCCTTTTTCGCACACCCCATTTTTGTTGGGTTTTTATTATTTTTTCGTCTAGTGTTTTTTTTTTTCTTGTCGTTCTTCTCCAGTCGACTATAATCCACTTAGGAATTAATTTTGTGTTGTTTATATCTGTTCTTGTCCTTGTGTCGTCTTCTGGAATATGACTACATTTCCTTTCAGGAATTATCTGTATGTTTTATGTATGTTGATTACAGCTTACTAGATTTTCTTCCTTTTTTGTTTATTGTGGGTTTTTCTGCAGTACGGCATTATTCGGTCGCAATGGCTTATGTGCTAAAACTTTTATGTTCATTATTGCAAGTGTTGAAGCCAAGTAACTGAACAACAGATTCCTTAATTATAGAGACCCGGACATTTCGCAAATTCATTTCAGAAAGCGTTAGACTTCATACTCCTGTTAACTTATGTCGCGATTTTATCGCAGTTCCTAAAACTATTCCTTGACAACTGTGAACCAGTAGCAGACCTGCATGGAAACACTCACTGACTGCCGCGCTACCATGTCACATATATACAACTGTCCACTCACTGGAGCTGCAGCCAATATACAAGTGGCCAAAGAATATTTAGGAATACAGAAGTGAAGTACACTGTTAAAAGTTTCTGTAAATTCACGGAAATATTTACAGAAAAGTGGCGTAATTATACTGAAGTGACTTCCGTAATTTTTTGTATACGGAAGTTTGTTCGTATTGTCAGTTTACGGATGTTTGACAGTAACTTTCCATAAATTCTTGAAAATATGTTTCTACCATTTTAAAGCGTATTTTACTTTTTTTTTTTTTTTTTTAATGTGGTACTAATAATCACCATGACTCCTAGAGTTAATGTGCATGCACAATGGTGCTATAGGCCTACGAAATGAGGACAAGACAAGCTAAGATAATAGAAGTTACGTGCTGCTTCCTGGTTGTCCATACTTTGCCGCGAAAAGAAGAGATGCCGAGCGGGTATGCACCTTCAAAGTTATTTTTTTTTATGCAATAAAATATTTTTTACATAATAATGACACTAATGAAGTTCTGTAAACTAAGGATGTCAATAACAAAAGTTGTCGCTTATAAAGTTGATCTCTTACCAATGCATGGAACTCGCTTAGCGACTAGCTACTCACTGTGGTATAGTGGTTAGAGCATTTGCCTGGAAATCGTAAGGTCGTGGGTTCGAATGCCAGCAAATATGAAAAAAATATCAGGTTACTAAATGGTACGTTAAGATCTCAGAAGAACATAGGAAATAAGAGTATGTCATATTTCTGGAAAATGGAGAGCAAATAATGTAAATAAGTTAAATATTTTTTTGCGGAAAACGGATTGTCCGTAATTTTACGGAGGATTCCATTTTCAATAAAAACTGAGTGTCCAGTATTTTATGAAGATTTCTGGTTAATTTTTTGCCTGTACTTTTCCGTAATTTCACTGAAAATTTTACTAACAGTGTAGTCTGTAGAACAGCGAATTCAGTCACACACGCCAGCTAAATGTCTGTGATGGCCAGCAACATGGCGGAAACGCTTACCACCAATCAGCGTAATGCAGCTGCTCTGCTAGCTAGCAGCCTGACCAATAGGAAATCTGCTGTAACACGCAGGAGCCAAACACACAAGGAGCTGGTATCAACAGCCTCGGGTAGCCAATAAGCGGCGAAGTTCACGCGTATCAAAATGGCCACCACGTCATTTCATGTCTGTGTACTATTTAGTCTGTGGTCAAGGTATGTACGTAAAACCCGCATTGAAATTTTTTGCGTTTTTAAAAAGTTGCAGAAAATTGACAAATTTTATATTAGTTACAACTTTTTTTAGAACACAGAATATAATTAATACGGTTTTTGTACATACATTAACGTAGCTCATGGCTCTGTTCTTCATTGTGAATTATTTCATTTATGTATAAGTCAGCTGGTTTTCCTTTCCTGTATAAAACTGTATTATACAAATTTGGGCTTTGACCTGCCACTATACAAAAACTATGAAACCTATAAAATAATCATAACTATAAAAATAGTATCAATATATGTCTATAAAACCATCCACGTCTCGTACAAATAAAAAAATTATTAAATCAATTAAAATTTTGCAGCGACTTTATTTGATGACGAAGTAGTGTCCAAGCTAGAGTTGGTCGTTTATTGCCGGAAAACTTGACTGTTTGCTAGTTTTCAACGTGTTTTCCACATGTCGGAAATTTTATTCATGCGACTGGCTTTAGTTTGTTCTGTAAACTAACGTTCCTATCCGACACATGTGATTGGACTGTAGACAGCTATAACTAGAGCCGCGATTTAATGGCGAAAAGAATTTTGCAACATTTGGTTTCGATGCGTCATGTGCACACCTGCAGCTCTGCTACATCGTCCGTGGTTGGATGATTTTACCCTCACTTGCCTTGGCAAATAATAGACGTACAGACTCACAATAATCTTATTCTGATTGGTGCAGTCAAATGAGAAACATGTCTGAACAAAGACACGCTGCCAATAACCTTGAAACAGAACTGCCGATGTGCACATGAGTCACTGAAACAAAGTGGGGCAAAAATCTTTTCGCGACAAAATCGTGGCCCTAGCTATAACGTAAAGTTCAATTTTTACCCGATCATAAACTCTAAACTTACGTAAGTGCAAATTGTACCACGTAAGTGAAATTCGAGTAGTTTTGGTTAAAAACGAGAAATTGAAGTTAGCGAAACCGTGGTGATTGTTTTAATGACCAAGAAATGAAACTGATTTGAAAAGTAATTTCCATTTATTCTCAGTGAATGTCTGCCTGTTACTCGTTTTTCCAGTGAATTATTCAGGTTGTTCAGTCAGAAACGGTTTGTTAGCTGTAACTTCAGTGATGAACATTTCACTGATTGTAACCTCTTATTCGAATTAAGAGTGTATTTCTTGTAATAAAAAGAACGTTTTGAAGAGTATTTTGGCGTAAGAAATATTTATGATTAGCCATCACTTGTTGTAGAAGTAATTCGATCAAGCGCTAAGCCAAACGAATACTTCAGAAGGCGACAAGTGGATGTTTCGGTGCGAGTAGGCCTATACCTGCTGAATATTGAAGAGACGAGGAAATATTTAGTTTCGTGAAGATGACTTGGGCTCCAAACATGCGTGCGTCAAAGTCACACGTTTCTATTGGTTCGAGTCACTCACCAGACGGGACTGATCCGGCTCTCATTGGCCGCCGTCAACCGCTCCTTCCCCTCCTTGCGACACCATCACATTGAGACTCGATATAGTGAGCCTCAACTGGCGGATATGGATTCTTTTGTGATGATAGGGATGAAGGCCTCCACCTGACAGCTTTACTCTCCCCACAATGACACTCCACCCCTCTCTTCACCCATCCAGTCTACAACTACTCTGTGTCTAAGCCGTATCCTCTACAATAACAACCAGTCTTCCATGTCTTCTACGTCTCCTTGTACCTAGCACGAGTAACCAGGATCTTAACTTATACTGGCCAGGTTGCCACTAGTCATCTTATGGCCTCGCTCTTCAGTTTTGCAGTGGTTTCGAAAAAAAAATTATTCAAACTGGCACATATATCAAAAACCCATTTTTACAGCCTTAATACTTTTATATCATCGTTCGTATCTGAATTTTTATGTTGCAATATACCGAACGGATTTTTAGACTTTCGCCCCTGAAATATCACATATTTTGTTGTCAAAATAAGACAAAATGAAACAAAATAATTTTTGCTAGTAAACGGCTCATTATTAAAAAAATAAAAAATAAAAACGCTCGGGCTAAATTGTGTATCGTATGACTGTACACAGTCTCAAATTTTTTCAAAGAATTTGGTTAAAAAAATATTTGAGTTATTTGCAATTATTTAAAATAAATGAAAGATAATGGCCTTAAGGTAACGTGGCCCTATTTATGCTACGTTAGTAAGATTAATTTTTTAATTCCTGAAAGGGAGCAGACATCGCAAAACCATTACATAGAAATATTGGAAATGGTTTGTTCTATGCAGCCTAATTTTTTTTTCAAAACATAAATATGAATAGGTTCTGATTAATTATTGACCTTAAAAACATTTTAATTAAGACGATAATCAGCCAAAAGTAAAAATAACTTACGTTTTGAAAAAAAATTACATAGTACAAACAATGTCCAACATTTCTATGTAACGGTTATGCGACATTTCCCTTTAAGTATTTAGAAAATGAAACTTACTAAAACAGCATAAAAAGAACCCGTAGCTTTAAACATGTATACTTGAACACATTCGACAGTCATGTTCGATTGCATTTAAAACAAACTTATTTGCGAGGATACTCGCCAAAACCTAGAATCGTTTATCCTACAATGCATTTTCCCTAAAGCAGTTTGTCTTAAGTTGATATGTCAGAGTGGTTCATCGACACGATAGCCACAGTGCTGATAGCCGAAAGTGTGGGAGGGGGGAAGGGTGTATGGGAGAGAAGTCTGTCCTAAAACCATTTTTTTACGGTTTCATAATATTTTACTTTCTTCACACTGAAATCCATGCATTACATCGTGGGCAAGTGACACTGTGTCTGCAGGAAACAAGCAACCAGAGTGTTTTCTGGACGTAGATTTTTGAACATACTCCATTATTATGCAGACGTCTGTCAAAGAAAACTAAAGATAATAGAAACACATAAATTAGCAGATTATGTTTTAGTCAACATACACATACGTACACAACACCAAATCGCATGAATGGAATCGGGTCAAACAAAACTAGATTGTCCTTGTATTTTTATATTGAAAAAAAGTCTGAAATTTAGAATTTAAATTTAAAAAATCCAAAGAACAACTTGTAGCCTACAACGTCGTTATTCACTGTACTTTTTTTTTTTCAGTTTGGTACGTGAGTCGGTTTTAGTGAAGGACATACAGTCGTAAAATGCAAATTATGACGTTTAGGAGTCGTTACAGAAAAGCTATGAGAGATAAAAAAATTCAAAACGAGCAAAATTTTGTCACAGTTTATGTCTAAAATAAAAATATAAAATGTCTGGTACGAGTAGCTACAGACTGTGCAGAGGGTGTGCAAACGTGTCGTGTATCGGCGAAGGTGCGGTCGCAGAGAGGAGGAAGTGACGGAATTCGCGCGGCGACAGACTGTGTCACCCGGGCTATGACATTCCTCGACTCCTGGGGCGGGAATACCAGGCACAGCTGGGCGGGGGGGTCGATCATCGGCGAAGGCTGAGGGTTTCCCACCCCCTCCAAGTCGTGACCGACGACAACAATGGCCCCGCTCACCTCTTGACACGACCCGCTGACTGCGAGCCGGGGTCCTCGTCTGCTGGGCGTCACGCTCCGCCAGTCATCTCCGTGGTTCGGAGACCGCCGTACTTGCCGCACACCCGGACAGCCCACGACATCAGTAAAGAGTAGAGCCGTAAACTTTTCGCATAGTTTTCCCCCGGATTGCTTCAGTGCCTTACGTTCACATCTGCACCTCTGCTTCATGATTATTGGCAACGTGTCTTTGTAAAGTGACGTCTCTCAGTAGATTGCGCCAATCAGAATAAGGTTCCTGCAACACGACACGTCTGTGATTTAAGGCTCGGCATCAGTCGCCATATTTAATTATTTTATTTTTCGTTCTTATGAAATTATGAGAAAAAAGTGTTACATTTGTTACTATAATATCAATTATATTCACCTTGCGCTACAATAACAGCATTGAAGTTGAACTTTTAACGTATATTTACGCCGTAATCAGTCAAGCACTTTTTTATATTCTAAATTTACTCTAGTGATTACAGTTTAAACATATGTTAAAAGTTCAACTTCAATGCTTCTATAGTAGTGCAAGGTGAATAAAATTGATATTATAGTAACAAATTTAACACTTTTCTTCTTAGAATTTCATAAGAGAAAAATAAAATTATTGAATATGGCGACAGATGCCGTACCTTAAGGGTTGAACCCTTGTGATTCCACTATACACCCGATGTACAAATCATTTGTTTTAAAGCTGCAATATTTGTTTGTATAAATAAAAGAAAAGTTTGTTTGAAGAACCAATTGCTGTCAACACCAGCCAATCAGGAGGAAGCTTGTAGGCGATTGGCTGAACAGCTCAGCCAATCAGAGAGCAGCACAGCAGAGACAGCTATATAAAGAGACCATCCCAGTCGGCCTCAGTTTGATCCTGCATCGACCTGAAGATGGAAGCTGCAAGGACTGCCGGAACGTTGTCTAAGAAGCAAGACGAGACGCGACTCAACCACAAAAGCCAAGAAAATCATGCATAGGTAGGGACCCCTAATTTTCTCGAAAAGAATTTTGCTCCACTTTGTTTCAGTGACTTACGTGCACTTCTGCAGCTCTGCTTCATAATCAGTGATTGGACGTCTTATCTCTGACGTGTCTTGGGGTTTTACTGTCAAATCACAGACTTGTGACGTTGTAATAACGTAATTGTGATCGGCAAAGTCAATGAGACATCACTTCACAAATATATGCTGCCAATAACCATGAAGTAGAACTACAGATGTGCACGTAAGTCATTGAAACAAAGTGGGGCGAAATTCTTTTCGCGAAAATCAGGGGTCCCTGTGCATACGATAGTTGATTCTAGCATACAGGTCATTGAATTCGCCAAATATTCCTGTTTCTACAGATTGGATATTTTAAACTTTGAGTGTCTTAGGGTTCTACCTGCAAATCACATTGGTGTGGTGTTGCAGTAGTCTCATTGCGATTGACACAGTCAAATATAAGATGTCACTTCACAAAGACATGCTGTCAATAATCACAAAACAGAGTTGCAGATGTGCTCGTAAAGCATTGAAGCCAACTGGGGGAAATATTCTTCGGCTCTATGTATAGGTTGTCACTACTGTTCAGCCATGAGCGATAACCTATTTGGAGCATATTTTCGCGTCGGATGGCATCAAGAAAGCGATAAGAGCCACACTAGCACGTACATCTAATGTTTCATCGCTTCTAAGCACAAGTCACCGACTCGATGATCCTAAGTATAGGCGGTTCGGGATAAAGTCAGCACTAAAAAAAACCCTGATAAAGTAATATTTTAAGCCAATTCGTATCTCTCGGCGCGTAACAACTAACGACAGGGAATGCCTAACCTCTCTGGACACGTCAGTAGATGTTTGCGGGTGTGGGACAAATTGTGCAGTCAGTAGGAACATATAATTTTTTTAAAATTAATTAATTATATAAAATACAATTATGTCGGTTTCGGTTGCTTTACTTTCAGTATTGTTGTATTTAAATACGAAAGTACTTGGAACTGTATTACGTAATTTCGCTGCCAACTATACAAGCAGTAAGGCAACTAGAGTTAATGTTGAATAATATGCAGTAAAGCCTAGGGATATTTTTCAAAGTTTAAATTTTTAGTGCTCACTTTATCCCGAACGAACCAATAGTAAAGTTCAGGGAAAGTATCTATCTTAAATTCATTCGTGTTTAGTTATTACTAGGGCCACGATTTTGTCGCGAAAAGATTTTTGCCCCACTTTGTTTCAGTGACTCACGTGCACATCGGCAGTTCTGTTTCAAGGTTATTGGCAGCGTGTCTTTGTTCAGTCATATTTCTCATTTGACTGCACCAATCAGAATAAGATTATTGTGAGTCTGTACGTCTATAATTTGCCAAGGCAAGTGAGAGTAAAATCATCCAACCACAGTTGATGTAGCAGAGCTGCAGGTGTGCACATGACGCATCGAAACCAAATGTTGCAAAAATCTTTTCGCCATAAAATCGTGGCTCTAGTTATTACATGATACACTACCTATAATAAGCAGAATCCCGAATATTTCGCGGGTTCAACGACCATCAGGCTGGACTCCACAGTCCTGTATACTCTCTTTCCTCAGCTACTTGTACATTGTCTGTTGCTACAGTGAGTGAGCGTTTGAATATTTGACGATGTAGCGCAGTAGCATAGCCATTTTTAGTAGAAGGCCGCGGCCTTAGATCTGGCAACCCTGCACACAAGGGTCATTTTAACACTTGTTTTAGCCCCCCCCCCCCCCTCCAAAGGTAATGGCTGTACCTGATTCGTTATTCTGCCCCACATACCGGCGGATCAAGGGACGCCACTGCCTTTAGCGAGACAAAAGAAGTGTTAAAATGACCCTCCCTGGAAGGGTTGCCAGATTTAAGGCTGTGGCCTTCTGCTAAAGATGGCTGTGGCAGTAGTCCATGTGTGTTTTTGTGCATGTTCGTCATTGGTTGGGGATCCTCAAGGTCACGTTCAATAAGCAAAGACCCGATCAAGCAAGTTACCAACATATACATGACTTAGAAATCCAATCTCTCCTCACTTGAATCCGCGAAATTTCCGGGACTCTAATAATAAATAATTTTGAACTATGCTTTAAGGCTAAGTAGCAGGGTTGCCTTTTTTTCTGTGTTTTTATTGCGCTTGTAAACACAGCTAGAATAAATTTACTAGTTTCATAAAAAAAAAATTTTCTAAGCAAACACAGACGTGTAGGATGCTAGTTAAGTGACTGCCTTAAGAGCGCGGTCTACCGCAATTTTCATCATCATTATTTTATTTTGTATTTGTACCAGATATTTTTTTCTTGTTTTAGACACAAAATGTGACTAAATTTGGCTCTTATGAATTTTTATTATCTCTCATAGTTTTCGCGTAATGGCTTGTTAAAGTCATATTTTTGCATATTTCCGTTTTAACAACTACACTAAAACCAACTGATATACCAAACTAAAAAAAATCACAGTGGATAAAGACATTGCAGGCTACAATGACATGCTCATGAAAATAAAGAATAAAAATTATTTGAATTTTAAAAAAATGCTGAAACTGAAAATAAAAATTTAAAAAATGCAGTATATTTTTTTAAAAATACATATAATTTTTATTCTTTAATTTTAAGAGCATGCCATTGTAGCCTGCAGTGTCTTCATACACCGTGATTTTTTTCAGTTTGGTATATCAGTTGGTTTTAGTGCGGTCGTTAAAACGGAAACATGCAAAATATGACTTTAACAAGCCATTAAGCGAAAACTATGAGAGATACAAAAATTTCATAAGAGCTATGTTTAGCCTATTTTGTGTCTAAAATAAGAAAAAAATGTAATACATATAAAAAATTAAATAATGATGATAACAATTGTGGTAGACCGCGCCCTTAATACGGCTGCAAGCCTGGGCATTTCACCGAGCATTGCGCAGAGGTTCGGCCGTTATACGATTATTCAGAAACTATTTTACAAGCGTGAGTGATATATGCCTGGAATTGAATTTAAAAACCGCTACACGTGTGTGTACCTGTTACAGATAAACCACTACTAATTAAGGCTCGGTTCCAGTCGCCGTATTGAATTGCATTATATTTCGCTTTTTTTTTTAATTCTGAGAAGAAAAATGTTAAATCGGCGACTGTGCCACAAATTATATTTACCTTGACCTACAATACAAGCGTGGTAACAGAGCTTGTATAGTCAGACTGCAATTTGTCGGGCAAATTATGAATGTAAATAAATTTGCCATACACATTGCGGTGTAATTATATGTTAACAGCTAAATCTCAGTGTCTGTACTGTAGCGAAATGTATATAAAATTTGAGGTATAATCGCCTATTTAAAATTTTCCTTCTTAAAGTGAAAATAAAAGCCAAACACAGTAAAATTCAAAATTGTGACTGTAACCGAGCCTGGGCACAGTCCACAGCAATTTTCATAGTCGGGATTTTATTTTTCATTTGTACCAGATATTTTTTTTTTCTTATTTTAGACCAAAATGTGACTAAACTTGGAACTTACCAAATTTTTTTACCTCTCGTAGTTTTCGCGTAATGGCTTGTTAAATTCAAAATTTGCATCTTTCCGTTTTAAGGACTACAATAAAACCAACTAACATACAAAACTTAAAAAATTTACAGTCGATGAAGACATCGCAGGCTACAATGTCACGTACATAAATACAATTAATGAACATTTTTTTGTATTTAAATAAAAATGCTAAAACTTACAATAATAATTTTTTAAATTCAATATATATTTTTAATACAAAATATTTTATTTTGTGGTTAAACATAGCTGAATTTGTAGCATACAACGCCGTTATTCACTGTGAATTTTTTTCACTTTGGTTAGTGATTTGGTTTCAGTGTCCTTAAAACTAAAACATGGAAATTTTGGCTTTAACGAGCCATTACGCAAAAGCTATGCGAAATAAAAAATTTTATTAGAGGAAAATTTGTTCACACTTTCTGTCTAAAACAATAAAAAAAAATAACCGGTACGAATATAAAAATAAAAAATGGTGACGAAAATTGCGGTAGCCGCGCCCGTAAGAGGGAATCTTATACAATTTTGTCTTTTTTTTTTTTTTTTTTTCCAGTTTTTGAGCCATAACATTTATTAAAATCGTATTGTTAACATTTTCTTCTCTTAAAAGTATAGAATTTATTCTTGGCAAATTACTTGACATAAATAATAATATAATCTTTCATTAATTTGTCACGCAGAATAATTGCAAGAGAATTATAGGTTAACTTTCAAAAATTCTCGTGCAATGATTCTGCGTGACAAATTAATGAAATATTCCATTATTATTTATGACGAGCAGTTCAGCAAGAATAAATCCTATGCTTTATCGAAGAGGAGATTTTGATAATACAATTTGAATAAATGTTATAACTAAAAAACTGAAAAAAAAAAAATGTCTAACGCTTTCTCTTACAGTGTTCACGTGAGAAAAAAAACATAATTTTATATTAGCACGACATAGTGTCATACTTATAGACGTAACTTGTGAATACATTTTCCACATGTAAAAATATTTTAGTTCTCATAGTTTTTCCATAGCGGCATGCCAATGTCAGAATTTGCAGGTTACGGGAACATAGGTATAAGAAACACCAAGAGGCTTACTCGAATAAAATGATTCACACTGAAATTGTGTTTTTTTGGGCAATAAGCTAAAATATTTTAAAACAAAAAAAAAATGTTTTGTACTTTAAAAAATCGAAAACGATGTATTTTTAGGTTACTTCATTTGTTGTATTTTTAAAAAAGACAAAAGGACTTCGTTGTGCGTTTTAAAGTATTTTAGAATATTACCCGTAATTAGAGCCCCGGAAATTTCGCGGATTCTACTGAGGAGAGGTTGGATTTCTAAGTCATGTGCATGTTGGAAACTATTTCGATTGGGTCATTGTTTATTAAACGTGACCTTGCGGACTCCGAACCAATGGCGGACATGCGTAAAAACGCTCACGGACTCCTGCGCTACATCGTCAAATGTTCCAATGCTCACTCACTGGAGCAGCAGCCAATGAACAAATATAGCTGAGGACAGTGCACACAGGACTGTGGAGTCTATCTAGCCTGCTGGGCGTTGAACCCGCGAAATATCCGGGCCTCTATATACCCATAATGTCTAATTTCAGTGTGAATTATTTCATTAAAGTAAGCTACTTGGATTTTGTTATTCCTATGTTCCTGCAATTTACAAATTTTGACTTTGACATGTAGCTATGGAAAAATAAGTAAATAACTATTAGAGGTAAAACATTTTTACAAGTGATAAATGTAACACATGTAACGTCTGTAAAACGTGCGCTATGCCGTGCAAAATATAAAATTATACGTTTTTGCCACGTGAACGACTTTTAAGCATGAGCCTGGCTGTGGAGGTGAAACAGCAACCAATTTGTTACACCCAGTGTGCTCTTTGCGTTGTATCTTCAACATCCCCGTGTTCCGTTATCCAGCATTCCAACTATTATTCTCCGGCTCGGAATGCATGTCTCGTGCAGCAGTTTGGTTGACGTCAGTTTCGACGAACAGTAAAAGCTAAGCTAAGGCCGCTATGACTGGCTGATTTCGACGCTGGGTTGGGCCAGTCTGTCTGTCACGTTGTGTCTCTATGCAGTGATTCACTAGCAAAAACCCTAGGTTTTGACGGCACCTATCCCAGCGTAGTTTCAAGAATCAACTGCGTTTAGAGCGTGGTTGCAAGCCATGACTAGTGTTTTCACTTCACCGAGAGAGAGAGAGAGAGAGAGAGAGAGAGAGAGTCTTGAAGACAAGTCCTCCTCTGATGACAAGTGGCGTTAAAGTTTTGACGCTTCATGTGGATGATGGGCGTCAAGACGGCAGCAGGGAAATGCGAGCAAGGATCATGTTGTCATAACTCTCCTATCGTCAACACAGTGTCATATCTACAACTCTGAAGTACTAAGTTTTCAGATGTTGGACAAAATGTACGAAATATTATACAAGCAAAAAACGTGTAAAAAATTTATTCAACAAAATCTTTGAGAGAATACAGTGAAATTAATTATTAAAATTTAATACTGTCCACGTTTTGTTCTTGTGAATTTTGTGAATTATTTGCTTTTATTATTAGGTTACGTGTTAACGCTTGTGTGTTTACTCCTCAGAGTGCACTACAGTAAGGAGTGAAATATTTTACCAAATAAAATAAAGTATTATTATTATGCCATTCTTATATATTATTGTCCGATTTTTATAAATAAAATCGTGGTTTTAAGCAGGTGTTTGTTATTTGTATGATACACTTCCCCGAGAAAATTAATGGAATGTGTTTCTGCTATTACCGAAAGTGTTGTAACGCAGAAAAGTTTCGCTGCATTTGAAGGTTTAACAATTGAACATGCATTGAAATGTAATTCGTGTTCTATGCCTCTTCCATTACGTTGTTCGTTATGTAGGAACTATTTTAAAATTATTTTCATATAATAAGCAAATGTACATTTTTATGAAGACAATGTGATTCAGAGCATTGTGACACACAGTACTGTTTCCGATAACGATTATACTTTTATAGAAATTTTGTTTATAATTCCCTAAGAACAGAATAAAATTTTAATTTATACAATTTACTTGACCCAAATTACTTCTGTACGTACGTGTAATATTTTGCAATATGCTACGGAAAATATTAATAGATTATTTACAGCGTTCGAAAACATCGCTGATATTTATTTGTGGCAGTGAAATTAGCATATTTATGGCGTTTTTGATTCGCCAAGTTTCATATCTACCGAAGTAACAACTCACTGCACACTAAGACAATAATTATGATAAACATGAACATTTGATTTACTTTCGTCACGTATGACCACAGAGTTAATAGTAATACAGACATGAAATGACGTGGCTGCTTAATTGATACGGGCGAATTTCGCCGCTTATTGGACATCCAAAATAGTTAATTCCCGCCACGTGTATGTTTGGCTCCTGCATGTTGCGGCAGGTTTCCTATTGGCCTGGCTGTCACCTAGTACGCTAGCAGCCTTATGCTGATTGGCTGTAGGTGTTTCCGCCATGTTTCTGGCCAGCAAAGCCATTTTTCTGGCGTGTGTGACTTGCCATCCTACCGGGTATTTCACTTCTGTATTCCTAGATATTCTGTGACCTCACGTGCACACCTACAGCTCTGCGATGTTTTTAACTCTCTGTATCTTGGGATTATGCCCGGATATCGCAGACGTGTGATGTCGCAGTAACCTTATATTCTCATTAGCACAATCGAATGAGCGACATATCTGCACAACGCTCAAGCTGCCAATAACAATACTACTTAGTCAAAGCCATATGGAATTTGAAACATTGGTTTAAACAGCCTCTTATATTTTACGAAATTCTGTAACTTGTTAGCATTTCATTTATATATTTATAAATTATAAATGTGACGTTACTTATGTATCAATTTCCCTCACAGATAATAAAATAAACCCTATTAATTTTTAAGTCTAACCAAACTTCAACGAACTCCGACGCCATAGAAATCCAAAGAGAAAATAGTACGATAAAAATCATGTCTTGTCGCTTCTGTTACTACTTATTTATTATGTGCCGCCACTGCTGAGCATAATCTATGATATCGCTGGCCACGAACCTATATATTTAAACTAGCTGGCCGGCTGCGGCTTTGTCCGCGTGAAATTATGTAATGTAAACAGTAAATCTGGATAAAATATGTGATAAAGCCATTTAACAGCTAGCGTATTCAATAACAGTGAACGATAAATTGACTTAGAGCACGCCCAATATGCTCGTATGATGCAAAGTCTTGCACGGGATACGAACCCCTAACCCCACCCCTCCCACACCACAAACTTTATACAATACCTGAGTGAATGCTTAAAGGCAGGCCGTGATAATTATTTTGTATGTACAGGCTACAGTCCAAGGAGGTTTTATTTATGAGTAGGTTGGCAAAAAGAAACAACTGTTGAATTATTTCTCCATGTTCATTCTCATTTTTCGGGAGTCTGTAACATTTTACTGCTTTTCACATCCTAAATTTTCGAATTTAATAAAATCCTGAATTAGATTTGTAGATATTTACATAAGCTTCATTCTTATCATTCTCGATATCTCAACGAGTATAAGCGGTACAGATGATTATTTGGAAACACATTATATTTTTTTAACAGCTTTCACGGACGAATTTCGAAAAGTCCTGAAATTTTTTTTATATTTACGTAAGATTTATTTTAAAGCGAAAACCATTTCAATATTTCCATTTGTTTAGGAGATAAAAGGGATTAATTATAACACGTTTTATTTTTTTAAGAGCTTTCAAGGACGAATTTCAAAAAATCCTAAAACAAATTTTTATATATTTACTTAAGCATAATTTTAAAGAAAAAATCACCTCAGTATCTGAAATGGTTTAGGAGAAATCACGGCTTAATTAAAAACCCATTTTACGGCTTTTCACTCTATTAATTTTCGAATTTCGAAAAATCGAAAAATTCGCAAATATGCATATATTTGGGTAATATTATGAAGTTAAAAAAAATTTGCTAGCTTTCCCGGTTAATGAGATATCAGGGATTCTTTGAAAACTCATTTCACCCCTTTTCACCCACTTAATTATCGAATTTCGAAAAATCCATACTTAGTGGGTGCGTACGGGGCAAGGGGAAGCTTCCTTCAAAATTTCATGGTTCTAGGTCCAGTGATTTGGGCTGTGCGTTGATGAATGAGTGAGTGAGTCAGGACACTCCATTATATATATTAATATTATTGGTCAGAAGTGATCTCTGCGGTAAGCCACAATAATGTGGGCCAATAGGAGGCATCGAGATAACATACAGCAGCTCGCAATCTAGTCTGCTGTCAACACAAATTTTGTCGTTACTACTTACTACTGGCCGCGGTAGGCGCTGTGGCTAGAGCACTCGCCTCCTTCAAAGGCGGTCCGTGTTCGATTTACGGCGGGGTCGGTCCCCGGATTTTCGCATGTGGGAATTGTGATCGGTGGGTTTTGTCGGGGATCTCCCGTTCCCAGCGATCTTCTCATTCTGGCGCTGCTCCATACATCACGTCACCACTCACAAGCGCTAAAGACCTATATGTTAATTAAGAGCACGACTACATCAATTTTCATCAGCATATCTTTATTTTTATATTTGTACCAGGTATTTTTTTTCTTATTTTAGACACAAAATTAGATTAAATTCCTTTATAATGAAATTATCTCTCGTAATGTCTCGTTAAAGTTAAAATTTATATGTTACGGTTTTAAGGACGACACTAAAGCCAAATGTCTTACCAAAATGAAAAAATTGCTGAAATTAATATTAAAATATTGTCATTTTCTGCAATTAAAAAAAATATTCAATGCGTGTTTTTGTACATACCTTGACGTAGCCCGCGACACTATCCTTCACTGGGAATTATTTTATTTCCGTAAGTCAGTTGGTTTTTCTTTCTTGTGTAAATCCGTGTTATGCAAATTCGGACTTTGACGGGCCATTGTACAAAAATTATTAAAGTCAGAGAAAAATGTTGCTACTGAAAAAAAAAAATTGTCACGATTACGTGTCTACAAAGCATAACCATACATCGTAAAAATATAAAACTAATCAAAATCATTAATATTTTACTTGAACTTCCCTCTTGACATGATGTTTTGAAACTACTATTCTGTCATAGTTTGATGTGTATTTTATTTTAGTTTCGTATATTGATACAGTGGACATACGTGGAATAATTTAATAAAAATACGTATTTACGACAACACTGTAACTCATAAGCGCGTGACAGGTGGCGTCCTCAAGGTCACGCCTGATTGTTTAACAGTGATTTTGAAAATATTTATTTCAATGCAACGAAATGTTCACATTAAGGAATCCCTACAGAAAATTGACACGAATATATAACGTAATTTGTACCTATTTTTTGGTAGCAATAAATCTTCAAATTTTTCTGGATTTTCGCACCCAAAGTATTACCAATTTTGTTATGAAAATAAGCCAAAATCAAGAAAAATAATTTCTTGCGAATGAACAGTGCATTATTTTGCAAAGCCACCTACATAGAATTGTGCACTGTATGGATGCTTGAAGTCATGAATTTTTTCAAAGCATTCTGTCAAGAATGTTTTATTTATTTTTTTACCATTGTGATAGAAACTACTAGCATGACCTCAAGGCCACTAGTCCCTATTTGCGCTGTTTTTGTGAGTTAAATTTTTTAAATCCTAAAAGGGACCGGATGCTGCAAAACCGTTACATAAAATGTTGGAAGTTTTTGCACTATGTTGCCTAGTTTTTAAAAACATAAGTTCCTATAATTTTTGCAAAGTATCAAGTAATTAAAATTTTATTAATGTCAATAACCAGCCAAAACTATAAAAAGTTTGATTTGAAAAAAATATATACATAGTGCAAACAATTTTCAAAATTTCTATGCAACGGTTTTGCGATAACTAATCACTTTCAGGAATAAAAAAAATTAAATATTACTAAAATAACATAAATAGGGTCCTGTGCCCTTAAGTACTGACAAAATCTCGCACTTCATTTCTGATGACTGCCTACAGGGGGATTCACAACCATACGTAACGTACGTACGAACACACGCATTACGTTAAGTATCAGAGAATGGATTCACAACAATATTTAATCTAGACATGCGCGTAAATTGATTATCTCATAGCAAAATGTCGGTAGTAAAGAATCGTACATTATTTGTATTTTTCAAGGCGAATTAAATAATTTATGACCACAAGATAAATTATTTCACAATATAAATTAATATTTAGTTGAATCTTACGTTTGCACATGCTGCATTCACAACCACTACTTAGCGTACGTACGGATCAACTGTATTACGTACGTACCCGCGTACGTACGTGGGGGTTGTGAATCTAGTTTGATACTACCCTATCTAACTGTTAACCCTATCCAAACCAGGGCTTGGCAAATTTTTACTCGGTGATGCACGTTGCCTTGAATGTCATGAATGTGTCCCTGCCACTCCCATTAGATACCTGGCGTCGTACACGGGGGTAGAGAAGGGAATGTGAAGAGAGATATCTGTGGATAGTGGGCGTGGAAGGACGTGAAAGAGGTGATGTGGGAGAGAAGGTAGGACGTCCATAGAGTCACGAATGTGCCCGACGGCCCTAGAATGTCGCTGCAATCCACCTGGGTAAGTGGCGCGAGTGCGCGGAAAAACCACAAGGCACCAACCCTCTGGCTGTCCGTCGTGAGGCCAGCAGCAGCCCTCTACTGCTTGCGTCACGCAGCCGTCCGCCGCCGTCGTCGGAGAAAGCCGATAAATGATAAAACATCGGCAAGTAGGTTATGTCCGAGTTGAGCTGCTCTCGTAACATTTCTCTCTCTCTCCCTGACCAGCCCCGCCTTTATAACAGGACGCGCACACGTCTACCACGCGTCGCAAGGTCACACCAGAGGCGTTTACAGAAGCCCACTGAGTACATACAATCTACTCGGTAGATTTGACCCACGTGATCGGACCTCCCCGCTTGGATGTTTAACGGGTTTTCAAGTGGGGAAAAATCGATATTTTATGTTTGTTTAAAACAAGCGTAAGTTTTGTAGACTGAATTTGAGAGTACATTTTACTCTTTATATATATAAACCTCAGTCAGTTTTCCAGTGCAGGCATTTCAAAGTCAAAACCTGCTTGATTTTCGTTCTTATAAACCGTAAAACAAATGAACATAACGGAATGAAACAAAAAACATTGACCTACATCTCACAGGCTACTGCTTGAGATATATAAAAATTAACTAGAATTATAAATATGTATATAAAATCAGCTGAAATTTTGCATTTTTTTTGGCTACATTTATCTTTATTTTAAATACAAAAGTATTTTATGCGTATCAGGCAGTAGCCCGTGTTATAGTTATAGTGTGAATAGTTTCATTTCATTATGTTCGTTGGTTTTTGCGGGTTATAGGAAAGAAAAAAATGCAAACTTTGACTTTGAAATTGTAAGAGTTAACCTCCATACATTTCCGTAGGAACAAGGGATTACAAAGTGAAAGTTACCTGACATATAACAACCGCCTTTTGTATTAATCGAATGTTTAGTCTATGTAAATTAATTTGAAATATTAAAAATTCATATTTTCAGGAGACGTAGTTATTAATAATTTTCTAATTCATTCCATACCTGAATTGCGTTCTTCTGGCGACATTTTTACTTTGAAAAACTTCTCCAGACTTCAAACGAAAATACTACACTTTGAAATTCGTCTTCCTTGTTCAACATTCACTCTTAGTGCCTTTGCAATCTTTTTTTTTTTTTTTTTTCGTGTATCCATACACGTGGGAAACTATGTTTGTTTAATTTTTACATGCGCATTCTTGTTTAACATCTGCTTTCGAACGGGCTAGACCTGAGTGGATCCAGCGAAGAGATTGAGTTGTGTATTTAGAGATTCCGGACAGAACTACATTGTACTCGCACAAGGTTTCCGAACGGTTTTAGGGTAACGTCTACTCTGTCCAACAGATCAAGTAAGGTTTCCTTAAGAACCTTAGGTACGTTTCATTCCACATTTATTTATTTAGTATCATTATTTTACTTCTCGTCTCTTTCGCTTTTTACTCACCAGAAGACATTATGGTTATCGGCGTCTGACCTGTCAGGTCGGTCAAATTGTCCCGAGCTCACTAAGTCATATCTAGAGATACAGCACAGAGAAAAAAAAAACGTTCCTTTGGTGGCCTCAAAACGTTCCGGTAATCAAAATATTTTGCACTGGTTACAAACTATTCTTATAGTCACTGCCAAGCTTTGTTGGGTGCAACAAAAAAATTTTTGGCAGAGAACGCAGGCGAGTAATTGTTTTGTCGACAACTTTGGATATTATTTGACTAATAATTTATTTAAGTTCACGGCTGGTAGTTGTACGGCGATTTTGAAAGTTTTTTTTATTTTACGTATCCCAATGTTTTGTCTGGAATATACGACGAGTTGTACCTACTTTTTTAATTGCAACAAACATCCACATTTTTTTTTTTTTTTTTCGAATTTTCACCCTAAGTATCACCAACTTTGTAATAAAAATAAGTCAATCAAGCAAAATAATATTTTGCAAATGAACATTACGTTACTATGCAAAACGCCTAAATGTAATTGTGTATCGTATAACTGATCTAAGTATTGGGTTCTTTCAAAGTATTCCGTTAAAGAATTTTGAGTATATTACACGAATGGGAAAATAAGTACCTAGTAGGACCTTAAATCCTTAACATGGTGATATAATTCGTGTAAAAGTTTTCAAACATATTATTCATACTGTTGTAACTATAACATTGTATTTTGATAATTTGTATTACATTCATTGTGTTCACTATTTTATAATGTTTTTGAATGTGCACTTTAATGAACGGATAGCCCCAATAAAAAACTGTAACAAAGAGTTACTATTGTTTGGTAATTAATTAGTACGAGCTCTTTTGCGGTTATTGCTAACTGAATATCATTTCATTTTGGTATAAACCCTTCTGTGGGTAGCGCCCTCGTAATTTACAACATGTTTGTTAGTATTATGTATACCCTTAGAATTGATTGTTATTGTTTAATTAATTGCGCATGCTACATCGCATCCCTACTACTAACCAACATAACTTAAAAAAAATCAACGTTCATTTCTTAACTTGCGTATCTTGTGAAATAAAGGTTAGTTTTCTCTACTTAAAGAAATACTGATGTAAATAATTCCAAATATTAGAAAAAAGTTTTGTTTTCAGCATTTTTCGCCAAGTAACGGTAATGATTAGTGAACGAATTAGGCTACGCTAGCGGTCTTAAACTTGTTAGTTAAATGTATTCGGCAGTCACGTTTGATAGCGTTTAAAGCTTAACATATTTGCGAGGCTACACGACTAAACAGAATAAACCTAATGAACTTTCTAGCCTCAACAATCTTGGAACACGAA
This sequence comes from Medauroidea extradentata, assembly GCA_003012365.1. NCBI lineage: Eukaryota > Metazoa > Arthropoda > Insecta > Phasmatodea > Phasmatidae > Medauroidea > Medauroidea extradentata. The sequence continues at coordinate 28,873 of PNEQ01031431.1, forward strand.
ATGTACCATATTTAAATATTATTACACGTACACTCAACGTCCGTGACATTTTTAATTATCATATTACATTTAACTGCAATGCTGCTGCTGTGTGTGTAAAGTGGATACAAATATTTTACACAAGTGTAAAATGTCGGACAAAAAGCAGCCATATTTGTTACACATATTGTTGTACTCCAAGCAGCAAACAGGAGAGAAACATAGAGGATATGTTGTTCGAAACTACGCTTGAAACCAGAGGGGTCAGACCTCTCGCCTCCCACCAAGGCGATCCGGGTCGAATTACCGGCGGGGTCGGTCCCCGGATTCTTGCATGTGGGAACCGTGCCGGACGACGCCGCTGGTCGGCGGGTTTTCTCGGGGATCTCCCGTTCCCCCGCACATTCATTCGGGCGCCGCTACTCCATACTCAGATCAAGTAAGCCCCACGAGCGCTGAAGACCTCGATGTTAAGCGCTGACCAAAATCTCTTCATTCACACATGAAACAAGTTTACTTTCAGCGAGAATAGACAGCGTCAAACATCAGGCATTTTACTGCCGTTTGTAACTACGCAAATTATTACTGCAGAATCTATCCAGTACTTCTACTAACGTGAATTTTGACCAATAATCTTTGCTGGTGTCCTAAGTGGTTCGTAGCTCGTGTAACCTCTCTACAAAGCTGGACATGGCTAAGTGAAGTAGTTCTGCATCCAGTGTGACTGCGGCCTTTGACTACATTTCTGTTGTTTATGTTTTATGAGGATAAACAACAGAAGAAATGTTTCAGTGCAATACAAACATATTTTGTGTTGTTTTTATATTATTACACTGTAACCTTCCAAAAATAAGAAAATACGTATGCACGTATGTAGAACTGCAATGATCTCAAAATGAAAATATTTTAGTTATGTTGGTATTGAATTGAGGGGGCTATATACTGGGACAGCTACGGCTCGGCTTTGAACTGAACAGAGGGTGGTGAAACTAGAGATTAGAGAAACATACAGATGGAGCATAATGCACGACTTACGACGAGAGGTATGAGGTCTTGAGACGGAAAGGGAAGGAGTCTATCCGCACTATTGGTACTTGAAAGATATTGTTTGTTACCATAGCAACGTGTATAATGTGGTTGTGGTTTGGCTACCATAACCTCATTTCTCAATACACATACAGGAACAGCTGATTGCTACCTGAATAAACAAAGTGGTCTTGGCCTCAATAGAGGCTGCTAATGCTCCATCAGTACTATTCTCTTTTTCTCTGGGTGAAACAAAGCTATTACCTCTCCCCACGCAGTAGGGCGGCATCGAACCAAGAACCTCATGAACGCACGTCAGGTAGGCTAGCGCACGAACAGCGCACGCTCGCCTTGCTTCTAAGAACGTGACGTAGGAGCGTTCCGGTTGGTCGACACTGGTGCGTCCACGCATTACAATGGTGCTAAGTAAAGTGGGTACTTTCAATTCTTTCGTGTTTGATGTGGGCGAACTGCCAAAATATCTTTACGTGTATTTCCTTGTACGGTTGTAAGACCGATCTTCCACTTAGCTGGGCGACACATACGCACGTGCTTTCCGAGTCGACCAATTGGTGATCGTATTATTTTATTTGTGGAAAGTTTGAGCTATGGGCCTCCATAAACAGGCTGAGTTTATGTGTGAGAGGAAGGAGCGGTATAAGGCTGCAACTAGCCCACGTATGTAATGCATTATCGCCTCTCCACGCTAGCTACTCAGATGACGTGCAGTGCTTTACTATTATCCTTTTCCTAAGGGAATTTAAGCAGTGGCCAAATTATTTTATTTGTGGGCAGCGTAGTTCAAAGTCTAGCGCTTGTTACTATAGTTGTGTTTTTCGAATTCGATTGTTAATCTTCCAGATACGGCAGTCTGAAAAAGACATTTTTTGTAGTTTTGAGGAGCCTGAAAATAATGTTTCTAATTAACATGTCGAATTTTTAAAACTATTGTAGCATAGTTTTAGATCTGAGGTCTTTTTGTAGACATACAGGTATAATGTACGTTAAATAGTTTCGTCAAAAAGATAATAAGTACAACTCGCTGCAACGCATTTGAAGGGCAGGTAGCAGGCCCCTTAAAGTCAAACGTGGATTTCTATCATTTTATTTTACGATTACAGCTGGTATATTTCCAGCTACAGCAATGCCAAACAGCCCATTTTAACCGCTTTTGAGGAGCTGACAATCATGTTTTTAATCAGTGGACGGTGTTTTTAAAAAAGTATGTATTAATGAAGGGTGGCAATTAAACCTCCTCTCTTCATATTACGCCACTGTGTCAGAGGTAAACTAAAGGTTCAGTGCTTGTGTACAATGTATCAGAAATATTATTGGTGATTTTTAATAGAAAATACACGTATACGCTTAAGGCGGCCGCCTGGTGAAGGACATGTTTGTGTGTGTGTGTGAGGTGAAAATCGACGTGGCGCTACGAGCGACGTCGGCCGGCACATGTATTGTAATATCGCCTCTACGACCAAAGTCGTAAATACGCGCGCAGTGTTGCCGCCGTAACGTTTTTACTGTGGGACTTTAGCGGTGACCCTAACATTTTATTGAACGTATCACTATAGCAGAGTTCATTATACTTGTAGACCTCAATTTCGAACAAATCCGTTATACATATCTTGAGAAACAACCGCGTGAAAAAGGCGATTTTAGCCAAGTTTGAGGGCCTTAAAATAATGCTTCCAACGTGCGTGGTGTCTTGAAAGTCACATTCACAAGTAGTCTGAAGTACGTTTTCTTTTCGTAGATAAGCATTGTTGCCGCATGTTTACTGGTCTCTGAGAAAAAACGTAACTCCGAACACACTGCACTCAGTTCGAGCGCCTTAAGACCTACTAGAATAGCATCACTAAAAATTTGCTCGTGCTTTGTGGAAATAAGCAGTCTTTAAAAGAGGGGAGTGGTGGTCGAGAGAAAACGTTTTAAATTTCATTGTATAAGGGAAATATTCTTGTATATCCAGTCAACTACAGGTCGTACTCAAAGCATGCTGCAATGTGTTGTGTTAGGTTCGTAGTGAAGTTACTAAAAACCACCGAAATTATTAAACCAGCACCGTGTGCAAAACAAAAGAAGAATCACGTAAAAAGTTTAACGTTCAACATTCGCAATGACAGTTATAAAAAAACTTGCTAGTTAAAAGACTCATTAATGTGTATATATTTCTAGGTGTGACTTTGATTTACTTACTCGCTTACCCTGGAATCTTTACTGTTCCTAAGACATTTATTTTGCTGCTCCATTAATGTATACTTTTTGTAGCCGTGGCGTTTAAAATGGTGAATACATATAATAAAAATAATAATAACTGTGGACATGAAATTATTTACAGTAGAAGTCAATGCAGTGAGTTACATCATAAACCATCTGCTATTACGTATATTTAAATTTGATTTTACAATTATTAAAGTACCATTTATTTGCCTGAATAAAAAAATGAAAAAGCACAATCAAGTAGCCTATGTTACTGCCCTTCGGATTACCCATTTTTTTCATTCTTGCAAGTGGTTAAACTAATTCGTAAATCATAAAATGATGTTTGACACGTGATAATGCGAAGATAACTAAATATAAAATACGTAGTTTGAGGCATACCGCAATTAATTTACCATCTAAAAGATTGAACATTAAATTAAAAGTATTGGTACCAGTAAAACTAAAATTTTCGCGATAGATTACAATGCCTGACGTAATGTATTTTCAAACAAGTCCCACACTGTAGATAATATTTTAGGATATTGGAAACATGAGCGTCCACATTCGTAACGTTACCCTGATAATTTTCGTATTCCATCACATGTACTGGAGACAAAAACTATATATATATATATATATATATATATATATATATATATATATATATATATATATATATATATATATATATATATATATATATATATATATATATATATATATATATATATATATATATATATATATAGTAATATCTCCACTTAACCTAACCTCAGCTTAGGAAGATATTGTTTACCATTATTTTACTAAATCCATGAGCCCTCAGTTGGTATATTAACAAAAATAGAATTAATTTAATAACATTGAGAGAACAGTAAGTAAAAAAAGAAGCAAATTTATTTAAAGAAAATATTTAGCGCTCGAAAATAATAGGATTATCAATAAGATTTTATCAACATTGGGTTTCTTTTCCCTGTAGAAACAAAGACATTCTGTGACGCTGTAATATTGAGAATATAGCTTAGTAATGTGAAAGGAAAATTGAACAGATTAATATACCATTATTTAAGACTCTTACTAGACCATTGAATATTTCAGAAGAATGAAAATTGTGTGTATTATACTGTGACTCAAAAAAAATATTTCTCTGTCAATAATTATCAGAATGACACTGAGTTCCTTGAGTTTAGAATGCTGTTTTCCATTCTTTAGTTATTTGGTTTTCGAATTACCATATTCCTGCAGTTTATTGTAGCAATGATACATAATATTTAGGATTTGCCGGTGACTTCTTAATCTAGGGTTCATCGCGGGCTGTTTGGCACTACTCCAAGAAAATCCAAAAAATTAAGCAGTTCTCTGCCAAAATTGCAGAAAAATCATGAACTTGAAATATTCCTAATCGGTCGAAAAGGGCTGGGACAGCTTACCAGTCGAAACCTGCGATGTTAAGACAGTATTTCGAACTCTCCTGAGCTCGAAATTTGAAAAGAATTAGTACCAGGGGGAACGTGGTACCACCACGTCGCCAAACTCTTCCTCTTGGTACTCGGCAAAAGTTACGCCAGGCTAAGACAAGCCTGACAAAAGCTTCTGGGAAGACGGTACGAAATGGCATGAATACCTCTTCTATTCTTCTGATCTGGAAAACTCCGCTACTTTCAAAACAGAAATATTAATAGCGCCAGGTCGTGTGAAGTTCTTCCCCATGAATTCCTCGAAGAAAGCAAACTGAGGCATTTCTTTCCTCAAGAATCTTCTCAGCCGGACCTCTACCATCAAAACATTTTATTCCATTTTCTTCCCTAAAACCTTATATTCTTATTTCATGTTGATTCCACAGTGAAAAGGTTTTGTTTTCGAAACGTAGTAAAACATAACATAAATTCTTCCTACTAGCAAATCGATTACTATTTTGGTCTGAAAATGATTTGTTTTAAATAAAATTATGCCACCTAGTAAGAGCCTTTACAATAAAATATTAAGAAATGTTTACATTGCATGAATTTCAAAAATAATAAATATATTCTTAGCAATATCCGTAAATAAACGTATGTGTATGTTACAAAAAAAAATATATATATATAAACAAAACAAATTACATTACAAACGACATACAAGCAATTGATTTTTACTTACAAAAGAGGAAAATAAACAGTAACACAGTATAAACAGACACAAGAAGTGGCGAGACATTAACAAAAAAGAACGTCTTGTCTCTAACGTCTGAACTAATTTAGCTCACTGCTGTAGTAAAAATTTTAATTATTAATGGACACCATTAGTTGTGACGTCACACGATAGCACTGGTTCCAAACAAATGTTTGTTTTGAAAGTTTAGCATTGAAATATAAATGTAGGTATTAGTTACCAGTTGACCTAATTCATTCTTTTTGTAATTACTCATCTTTGAATTGAAAATGAATTCTACTATTCAAACGAGAACAAACACGCAAGTTTACCTTTAGGTTAAGTAACCTCGTCACTACTAATACATAAATAACGCCGAGTGTGCTGCAATTTTATCTGTTAGGCTATGTTCATACTTTCTATGATTTTACATATTTCAAAAAACAATATAATCCACCCAATTTTTTTCAGCGATGTAAAGTTAGATCATGTGCCGAGAATATATCTGTTTGGAACCAGCATCGTCGTGTGACGTCACACTATTGGTGTCCACTGAGAACCTGTTAAGTATAGTTTTGAACACATTGCACTGTAACTTTTTCCAATCTCCTAGAATCAGTTGCTGTAATAGAGTTCCAGATTACTGAATTGTATTCTAATTTTGATACTACTAAAGAATAATGCAAACACAGCAAGGAGTCAGGCGTGGTTGCAGGGTGTGTAGTTAATTTTATTGAACCTCATATTCGTACAGAGCTGTTAATTAAGTTGTCCACATGATAATGGAAGTACAATTTGCAGTCAAGTATCACCCCAAAATCACGAATGTAAACAACTCACTTATTTCATGTTTTAAAATGAAGTATTTGTTTGTATTACTGTTGGTTTTTCTTGTAAACAAACTGCATACGGTTTTTTTAATTAAGTGACATCTGGTTATATAAACATCAATTATATACTGATGGAATGCCGTTCTGTAGAACAATATAATAATTCCTTTTGTTTTTGTTTTTATATTTTTTCAAATATAGAACAGGATTAGAACTATTTTACAGAATGACATATTAATAAAATTATTACAAAGGATAGGCGACTAATTACCACCTCGTGGAACACTTGATGAAACATGATAGGATGCGGAAAACTTAGCTTTGAATCTCACCATAAACTTTCTATTTGATATATAGTTAGCAAACCACCTAACGTATGTTGAGTTTAAGCCTAAAGCAGATTTTTTTTTTTTTTTTTTTTTTTTTTTCGAAATTATTGAGTGCTTACAGGTATCAATCAAATGCTTTTCTTAAGAGCGCCGTCTACTAGAATCGTGAAGAGGCGCGCAGACCTTTAACAATCCTGATTTCATTCGAATACCATTCAACATGTTGCCACGCGGTTAGGCTACGAAAAGCATTTAAGGATCTTAGTACAGGTATATAATTTTGCCATTAACTGTTATCGTTCCTAACAAGTATTTTTTTTTAGTGTGAAAGTGACCGAATCGGGACTTTTGACGTTGATTTTTATGTAAGAGTAATAATTTTCGCGATATTCTGAATATTATAGATCTGTAGAGCGACTCTTTCCCTTTCGTCGCGTAAGATAAAATTATATGGTCACCGCTTAAAGTCCCATAGTATAAACAGTTCAGCGGGAACCTCGCACGTTAGTTCAGCGCTTGGCTCGTTGAGGCGACGCGGCATATGACGCGCGCTTCAAGGTCGACCTTACAGCTCCGTCGCTTTTGAGCCTCTCACGCGCGGGTAGACGGCGCCCTTAAATCAAATTATGTCACATAAATTTGGTTTCTTAATGTAAAAGTAACATATAAATTATTTACAAGGTTGAACAAATTAGTAGAAGTTGTTTTACCAATTTTAAATACGTGTTGAATATTTTTCATATAGTGGTCTTAATATAAATGTTTAAATTTAAATGTCCCTCAACATTTTTGGTTTTAAAATACCATCGAAAAGATACACATAAAATACATTAGTCTATAATTGCTTACTATCAGTTTGCTACCTTTCTTAAAAATAGGTGTGACTAATGTCTTTTTCCACAAACTGGGATATACACTGGAATTTAAACTGTAAATAAAATGTTAGCCGATATCGGAGTAAATGTATCAACACAATATTTTATTATGGAATTCGGTATTCCATCAATTCCTGTGGCTTTGGTGGTCTTAAGTCTTATGATAGCCCTCGTGATTAGACTATTTGTTACATAAGTATCATTTAACCGATTGTTAGGGCCACGATTTTGTCGCAAAAAGATTTTTGCCCCACTTTGTTTCAGTGACTCACGTGCACATCGGCAGTTCTGTTTCACGGTTATTGGCAGCGTGTCTATGTTCAGTCACGTTTCTCATTTGACTGCACCAATCAGAATAAGATTATTGTGAGTCTGTACGTCTATAATTTGCCAAGGCCAGTGAGAGTGAAATCATCCAATCACAGGCGATGTAGCAGAGCTGCAGGTGTGCACATGACGCATCGAAACCAAATGTTGCAAAAATCTTTTCGCCATAAAATCGTGGCCCTACCGATTGTCGCTTTGAATGTTTGTAGTGTCACTCGCTTGAATGAACACCTCTGCAGTATATATGTATGTATGTATATACAGAATGTTCCGTGAGTAGACGTCAATAAAGAGGCGGGTGATAGAGAGGCCCAAGACCTACTAAATAAACCAAACTTGTATAATCCGATTCACAACCTTGTAAAAGCTATGAATTTTTAATGAAAATTTGGCTGTACTCTACCTTGAACTAAACATTTTCTGATGGTGGAAAAAGTAATGGTCCATGTGGAACGAAATTTGTACACACCAAAGGTGATTAGTGTCGTCACATTTTAAAAAAACACATTTCACGTCACTGAGAGTACAGCTTCATGGTGTAAAAACATCACTTTCACAAAAGTTGTGTTTGGTTCGGAAAGATGCCTCCAGTTTGCACGAGGTAAAAAAATATTAATGGGTCACATAAATGATTACTCGCCATTGAAAAAACTACCTCATAGTATTACCTATTAATTAGTAAAAATCAATATTTTAAACTAACAAATGTCGTAGCAGTAAATGTTAAAACATAACGTAATGCAGCAGATTCACACAATGTAAAAATCAGCAATAAGGTTGAAATTAATATGTGAGTAAATAATTAAACGTAACTTTATTGAAATGAAATTATTACACAGTGGTTTAAATTATTAAAATGTATTTTGAATGTAATATGTTCAATTTATGAGGATAAAATGAAATGTTTTTAATAAAAACGGTAATAGTCAGTTATTTCATTAAACAAAATTGATATTATCGAACTAGAAAGTTGAGATATACGAATTTAATCACCAGATTCCCTTACATAGTTGCTGCTTCATATTCACAGCGGCCGCGGTTATGTAGAGGCTAGTGCGCTCGCCTCTCATCATAGCGAACTGGGTGTCAAATAATGTCACTGAACTGGGTTACATGTCACAGCAGGGACATTGGGTACAGTACTTTCAAAATATTACAAGCGTTAGAAACGCTGGTTTCGAGCCCTCCAACGTGTAACTAACATGTAGTTTTGAACTACAAATATCAAACTCGAGTACTAAGATTTATACGAAACTTTCCAAGCTAGTGTCATAACTTTTCCCAAGAATAAAGTATCGTAGTTCTATGGAAATATTACACGACAGAGCAAAGCCTAGCTTGTAAGAGCAGTGCACAGTAAAAAAATCGTACATTTACAAGAAAAAACTTGTAAACTAAATTCTAAACATTTACCAGTCCAGTCATTACAACAAGAATGTCGCAGGTCATTAAAATGGACTTAATTTCCCAAACACCTATGGGAACTAGTGGGTTATATTTTTATGACCACAGTGTTAAATGTGAAACAAAATAATCTTCAACGGCCTGTCACATTTTACAAAATATTTTGTACGCTTTTTGTTGAAGAAGGTAACAACTTATTTTTTTTTTGTTCCATTCTGAATTTTATTAAAATTTACTGGACATAGGCAGGGATTTCGAGAAAGTTGTGTACAGTTTCGATGTAGTAATGGTGGCCGACTATGCCGAGATCCTCTGAAACCTTGTTCTGAATTAGCGTGTACAGATTTCACCATAAAGTTACTTCCAAAACAATATTTCCGATAGTCACAGATTATTCAAAGAGTGGTTTATCATCTAAATCATGAGTTCTTTTCGTTAATGCGTTAACCAGCAGTATGGAATAAAAAACGAGTGAATTTAAAACACAGAAGTGTAGGTCCACGCGTGTGACGTAAAAAGAGGAGACCTAATTCATCGATTTAAGCACGGGGGTCGGTAGGTTATGAAAGATACTATGATAAAATTATACATTTTCATATAATAACTGAAAAGTGTAACGAATTACTTGTAATGCCACTTTGTTTGTGTATTATTGGACTGAATTGGAAATAGTTTACATTTAGTCTTTAATATAGGCGAGGGATAGGCCCTAATTTAAAAAAAAAAAAAAATGAAAATCCACTTCATTTTCCCGCTTTCGGGCAGGGTCAATTTGTTTATGAAAGCAGGCCAAGGTGATGGGTTGGGCCGGCTGCTGACTAGTGAGACATGCCTCTTGTTCTCTGACCCGAGGAGTGGATGAGGTGAGGTGAGATGAGAGTGGAGCAGTGACGGAATGAGAGATGTGGGGGGAAGCGGGAATTCTCCGAGGAAAACAATCCGCTGGCCAACGACAACTGCCTCCACGTTTCTCACATGCAACATTTCCAAGACGGAAACCGCTGGGGATCGAACCCGGATCGCCGGCGAGATGTTTGACCCCTCGGCCACGGCCATTAGGTTAAAGATTATTATCTTAAATGTTAAATTATATTATTTATGTCATAATTATTCATAAACGTTTCTAATATAATTTACTAAATTTAAGGTAAGGTTTTTAGCTGTTTCCCCATTGAAATATTTCCAAATAAATATTGCAAGATCTTGACTCAGGAAGAAATTTTGAAAAATTCTGCATAATTAGTGTCACGAGCAATTAACTGTAATTCCAGTAAGCCAATAATGGGGCAGTTGGAGAGAACGCGGAGTTGTTGTGGTTTGTGTTTTCCCACGGCAAGGCCGGAGTTGAATTCCGCATCCTGGTCCACTTCTCCCCCTTCTTTAACAGCATCCCGGAGTGGCGTGTTTGTCAACATCTCGCTTTCTCTCCGCCTTCCTCCACCCCCCGCGATCGACCCGCAAGCTACATATTAGGTCAAGTGTATGAAAGTGAAATGTTGTGGCGTGATTCCGCTAATGAAGACGCACCATATCCGCCACTGGTTACGTGAGGGTTTGGAACTGGACCTTCTGTCCATGTAGGAGAACACAGAAGGTTCTTAAGCGGCGTACATCGCGTTATAGTATATCAGACATCAACTATTCATCAGTAGGGGTACACTTGCAACATCGTTGCTATGATTGAAGAGACCAGTTAACATGCCTTGACGCCTCTGCGAAGACCTGGCCAAAATTTGCTGCACTCATCATCACCATCTCTAAACATCTGCATCAATCATCATCATTACCCACTCATCATCAACACCCATCAATGTCATCATCTATCATCTTTACCCATAGTAATCAGACATTCATTATCCATACATCATTATAAACACTTATCATCAGCCATCATCATCTGGCCACCGCCATCTTCCGCCATCACTCATTATCATCAACCTATCATTATCCCCTATCATTATCAATCCATCATTATAATTATTCATCATCTACCATCAGACCACCACCATAATTATTACTAGAAACCAGGAAATTTCGCGAATTAATTTGAGAAGGAGTTAGATTTCAAACTCCTGTACACGTTCATTCCTTTCGCGATTGGTTCACTGTAACTAAAACTCTTCCTCGTATGACTGAACTTATAGCAGACCTCGCTGACTCCCGCACTTCCTTGTCACATGTACAATAGACAATGTACGAGTAGTTAGGACAGAGTGTACACAGGACTGCGGAGTCCAGCCTGCTGGTCCTTGAACCCGCGAAATTTACGGGTCTTTGATTATCACCGATCATTATCAGACCATCACCATCATTATCACCAATCATCATTAGTAGAGCCCCGGAAATTTCGCGGATTCAACTGAGGAGAGGTTGGATTTCTAAGTCATGTACATGTTAGAAACTATTTCGATCGGGTCATTGTTTATTAAACGTGACCTTGCGGACTCTGAACCAATGGCGGACACGCGTAAAAACGCTCACGGACTCCTGCGCTACATCGTCAAATGTTCAAATCCTCACTCACTGGAGCAGCAGCCAATGAACAAATATAGCTGAGGACAGTGCACACAGGACTGTGGAGTCTAGCCTGCTGGGCGTTGAACCCGCGAAATATCCGGGCCTCTAATCATTAGCAATCCATAACTGTCATCATCAATTACTACCCATCATCATCACCACCATCAGCATCAATACATGTCCATCATCACCATCATCATCATCCATCATAAGAGGTACGTAAATTTCACAGATACATTCCAGGTCAGGTTGAACGCCAATTATGTATACTTCATTGTCATGTCTGTGACTTGCTGGCGGCTGTTACGAAACGCGTTTGACTACTGTAAGCCGGTAGTAAATAAGGAAATTGTGCGAAGTGCTATCGCTTGCTACCTGCTTGTACGGTTATAAACCAATAGATAATCGATTGTGGCCAGTGGGTGTATAAGACTGACAAGTCTAGGCTGATGCCAGATGAATCCGCGAAACAGTGGGGTAAAAATCTTTTCGCGACAAAATCGTGGCCCTACCTATACCTACTTGTAGAGAATATAATTTTTCACAAGTTCATTGACCTGCAGGTTAGAAAACAATGTCCTGTGTATACCATTACCTGCTACTCACTGGAACAACATACAGTGAACGACTAGACGGGGTTGAATTTGCATAGAACGTTGGATTCTAGTTTGCTGTCGTTTGCCAATTTGTTTTCGCCACATTGCTAGTCTTTGTCGCCACATTGCTGGATCGCGTTGTTTGAGTACCGCCTCACGCATGTCAGTTTCGCTTCGGTATTCCTAAGTTTTCTATGATAGATTGCAAGTAACGCTAAGAAGGTACTCACCTTAGCCAAACAGCGAACCACGACGGACAGGGCAGTGCGATGTACGGCAGCTACCTGGAAGGAAAAAAAAAAAAAAAAACAAATCGTACATGCTACGTCAAAAACAACATATACATTGTTTACGGCGAAAGTAGGCTAGTCAACATAAATGAATTACTTTTGAAGACTCCATTAACACTTTTCCTTTCAGCGAATTCGTTTATTTCCACCACTAATTCATATCAAGGGCATGGTGTATTCTGCGATTTTCATCAACATGTTTTTATTTTTATATTTGTACCAGATAATTTTTTCCTTCTTTAGACACAACATGTGATTAAATTTTACTCTTATAAGTATTTTTTTTTATCTCGCATAGTTTTTGCGTAAGGGTTCGTCAAAGTAAAAATTTGTATGCTTCCGTTTTAAGGACAACACTAAAACCAACTCTCTTACCAAACTAAAATAATTCACAGGAATAACGACATTCTAGGCTACAAATTCATCTCCGTTAAAACACAAAATAAAATAATTTTGTATTTTTAAACAGTTATTGAAAATTTTATTTTTAGTATTTTTCACTAAACAGACAAAAAATATTCCTTGATTTTATGTACGAGATATTGTAACCTGCGACATCTTTAGCCACGGTGATTTCAGTTTGGCATGTCAGTTGGTTTAAGTACAGTCCTTAAAACGGTAAAGTGCAAATTTTGACTTTAACAAGCCAATATGTGAAAACTATGAGGGATAACAACATTTCATATAAGCAAAACTTTGTCACATTTTGTGTCTTTAAGAAGAAAAAAAAATATCTGGTAGAAATAAAAAATATAATTACAGTATTGTGTTGAAAATTACTGTATACTGCGCATGCTCACAGTCACGATGTGATGAAAATATATTTTCGCTATTTTGTTTCAATGTTTAATGTTCACTTCTGATGCTCTATTTTGTAGCCAGTGGTTGCATGTTTTATCATTTACTTTTGTTGCGGTTCTACTTGCAAGTCACACACGTATAGTGTCAAATAAACGTTGCTCTGATTGGTGCAGTTAAATGAGAGGCGTGTCTGAACAAATACACGCAGCCAATAACCATGAAGGAAAGCTGCCGATGTGCTCGTAAGGCAAAATTGCAAAAATAATTTATTTGCAAACTCGTGGCTCTAGCAATGAGCAAAGTTTCAGACTTCCTCATACTTAAAAATAAACGCGTGGAAGCAAAATATTTTTGACACGAAATACGTTAAAAGTCCTGTTTTAATCGTGTACATTCTATAGAAACATCTTTTAAAACCAAAAATAACTCATCTTAATTTTACGGTACAACCATTGCAATGCAACTGAATGTAATCCCACATGTTTTAAAAAAGCACACTAGCACTATCAATTAAACGCACAGAATAAAAATTTAATTCAACTCCAATTACAACACATTTAATTAAAACTTAATTTGAAACGTATGTAAAATTATTCCTTTGATTTATTTGAATGTTCTAACATCCGCAGAGCCAACGATTTTAGGTGGGAAGAATATTGCACCAGCTTGTTCTGAAGCTCTGTCTTTTGGCTATTGGTAGCATGCGCAGAGACGTCGCTCATTCGACCGCGCCAATGAGAACAAGGTTACTGCGACACCACACGTCTGTGATTTGCTATTGGCACCTTGCTGTTCGTGATATCTGAATGAGACTTCGCCACAACCACAGCATATGTAGGAATACAGAAATGAAATAGCCGGTAGGACAGCGAACTCAGTCACACACGCCAGCAAAATGGCTTCCCTGGCCAGCAACATGGCGGAGACGCCCACCGCCAATCAGTGTAAGGCAGCTCCAGGCCAATAGGAAACCTGCCGTAACATGCAGGAGCCAAACAGACCCGGGGCTGGCATCAACAGTCTCGAGCAGCCAATGAGCTGCGAAGTTCGCCAATACCAAACGAGCCGCCACGTCATTTCGCGTCTGTATTACTATTTAGTCTGTGCCACAACGCTGGATTTGTCGCGGAGCAGTTGACAACCTACCTATTCATTTATTCATTACTGGTCACTCAGAATCCCAGACTTCACCCCGTGCGATTGTTTTTTTTTCTGGGGGTACATAAAAGTTCATGTGTTTGTTCACCACTGCGGCGGCCATTGCTGACCTAAAAAATAATTACGGACGTCATCCAAACTACAGAATATTTAAGAATACAGAAGAGAAATAGCTGTCAGAATGGTGAACTCAGTTACACACACCAGCAAAATGGCTTTGCTGGCCAGTAACATGGCGGTAACGCCTACCGCCAATCAGCGTAAGACGACTTCCCTGCCAGCAGGCAGCCAGGCCAATAGGAAACCTGCAGTAACATGCAGGAGCCAAGTATTCATGAGGCTGGTATAAACAGCCTCGGGTAGCCAATAAGCGGCGAAGTTCGCTCGTATCAAATGAGCCACCACGTCATTTCACGTATATATATATATTACTATCTAGTCTGTGTCAAAACCGTAACACTGGTCATGCTGACAAGAGTGTGGAATGAGTTCGAGTATCGCTTATGTATGAAAATTTTAATGAATACGTGGTAAAGAAACTTCATTGTTTCACGGTTAATTTGACTGGTAAGCCAAGGTTGTACGTTGTTTTGGTTTTGGTAATATGGTCATTCAAAGCTGGGGGATTTTTTCATCATCCTGTAAATATTTCCGGCATTTTATAGCCAAAATATTTTGGAACCATTTGTTTTCAGTGCCTTACGTGCAGGCCTGCAACTCTGCTTCGCGATTTGATGGAGTTACGCAGAAGAGAATGAATCCACAAATTACTGGAGCTGATCATCCTGTAAATATTTCCGACATTTTATAGCCAAAATATTTTGGAACCATTTGTTTTCAGCGCCTTACGTGCAGGCCTGCAACTCTGCTTCGCGATTTGATGGAGTTACGCAGAAGAGAATGAATCCACAAATTACTGGAGCTGGAATATTCAAGGTCAAAGTTTACTGTGAATACCTAAACCTCGTAGAAACTACTTTTTCTGGCCTATTATATTTATTCAAATGTAATGGTTTAATATTTGTTATTTTTCTAGGATATATTCCGTACCTTCTTCTTCTACTGGTATTATTATCTCAAAATAAATTACTTTGTGGATTGGTCCCCTTCTGCATAGCTAGAGACCTGAAAAATTCGCAATTTTATTTGGGCACAAGCAATCGCCCTTTGATTTATTCAGCACCTCCTGGAAGTTTCTGAGCCAATAATAAATATGTAACTAATACGGACATATATCACTTTAATAGCAAGCAGCTAATGAGTGTCTGTTGTTTGCTTCAGTTCACAAATATTCTTGCAGGCTAACCTACAGGTCAGTGAACCCGAGAATTTGATCCGTCTCTATGCATAACTCCGTCGAATTATTGGCAGAGTGTGTTTGTGTAGAAGCTTCTCTTTTTTGACTGAGTCAATCAGAAACCCGTTACTGGGACCCCACTCGCCTGTAATTTGCTGATAGGACCCCCAAGACGGTGACAGTTGAAAACCTCCAATCACTCACCTTGAAGCAGAGCTGCTGAAGTGCGCGTAAGGTTCTGGAACAAAGTGGTGCAAAAAACCTTTTTGCGATAAACTCGGAGCTCTAATAATGTTCAATTACTAGGGACAGGAAAATTTCGCGAATTCAATGACCAGCATATTAGGATCAACTATCCTATGGACACTCAAGCCCCGACCATTTGCCCACTAGCTGCTACTCAGTGGAACAGTAGACAATGAACAAATAGACGGTGCTTGAGTATGCATAGTATAATGGATTCTAGCCTGCATGTCATTAAAATTCGCGAAATTTTCCTGTCCCTATGTATATTACGAAATGTAAAGAATATTTATTTCAATGCGTGCTACGCTCTTCTTCACTTCTTACTTTTTTGATACACAATTAATTGTTCTACGCTGAGAAAATTTTTTACGTGAAAAAATCCAAGAAAAATAGTTTACATTAGTTTTACCGACAGTGGCGGCTCGTGGGTTGTTGCCAGGTAGGGCTGCAGTTGGCAAGAGCTGTGCAGGGTTGTGCGCTGGTTGACTCTACAGCCACTGATATGTAGGTGCCCCTTACTACTGAGTGGTCACAACACATCTAGTAGCCGGCAAATATTTAATGGTCGTTGGTCTACGGCGCGTTCATCAAGAGCGTCCAGTTCCGAATATCTGCATCCCCACCTGGAAACAACCCACGAGCCGCCACTGTTTACCGAGTAAAAATAAAGGCGCATGTCAATACATATTTTGGTGTTTTCATATGTAACTTATCTGTGAGTTTCATTTGTCATATTGTAGATAGAAGCATTTTGTAGCAATCGTTTTGTAGTTTTACAAATGTTGTAAGTTTTCAAAGCATTTCCTTGTAAAATTATTTTTCTGTACAGTTACAAGGATTTTCTTTGTAATAATCTTACAGTAGGAATAATTTGTAGTGTATCGAAATAATCGTGTTGTCGGAAACTATTAAGTCATACACAAACCACGTCATCTGACTGCACTATATTGGAATAAAGTGAATATTCACACCAATCACATGCTTCAAAATTAAGAAAGCTATGGTGTTTAACTAAACATTGGATATATACAACTGAACGTCAGACGGCGCGTGTTTGAATTTGTTTGAAAGTGTGTTTTTATTAGATATTTTTCTAGAGTGAGATTAAGTCTTTATTTCACTAGTTTAGCTTTGGCTTATCTTTGATACTGAACACGTTAAATTTGTGAGTATAAAGTGTTATAATTCAAATTTTGTTAGTTTTAATTTACAGCAACGTCCAGTAAGAGCATGCAGGAGTAGTTGGCTTAGTACAAAGCGACAATGCGTTACTTTGCCTTCAATCCAATAATTAGGGCAACGAGTTTGCACAATTTTGTTTCAATAACTTAAATGCACATCGGCAGATCTGAATCTTGGATATTGGCAGCTTGAATTTTCTAAGACACGTCTCTCATCCGACAGCACAAATCAGAATAAGGTGATCGTGACACCATGCGTCTAACTAGAACCCCAAGACAAATCAGAGTTCAAACATCAAGGCACTGACCATGAAGCAGAGCTGCAGTTGTGCACATAAGACAATGCAACCAAATGATGCAAAAATATTTACGCTATAAACTCTTAGTTTTACCTACAGTAAATAAAACAATACAGTTTATAATACATATACGTATTGTAGGAGACACGACAGTAAGTAGCTCTCAGTTCAAACAAGTTCATTTAATTCAAAATCAAATTTATTTAATTTATTTGCTTGTCCTGTTATTATGATTGACGAACGGGCAACCAAAATTTTTCAACATTTAATTCTTTAATTAGCGTTAATTACGCAGAACAATTCAAACTATCTCTGCACGCAAAGTTGCTGAATTCTATTAAGAAAGATAACGAGGAGAATGTTTTATGTAAACTGGCGTAATGGAACGTAAAGATAGTGATAAGATGACCAAAAAAATTATACTGTGGTCATGTTGTTAGAATAAGATTCAGGCTATGAATTTCCATTCAGGAATTTTACGTTTTTTTTTGCATGCAGAGGCCTAATAGTTTTATTATAATAAACGTAGTATAAAATATAGTGTCTCCGATATATTTCACATTTCACTCATATACAACGGAGGGAGATCGTAAGGTATCTTGCTCGAAGACGCAATAATTCAAGCGATAAGTGATCTTAATTGAGGAGTTGGCTTTAATAAATGCCTTAGTAAGAAAATTGCATTGTGAGATAATGATAGGTAGCCTATATATAGGTTTTTGAGAAATTCGTTTCTTTTTTTAATTTCACGTGTCTCTCATATTATTTTCTCTTAATACCAATAAGTAAAACCTATTTACATTACACAAATTAATAGTAGTTAGTATAAACACAGTAAAAGATACAACAGAAATTATAGGCTAAATAGCATGATGTTACCAGCACAGGTCAAGACAAAAATTCATAACTTGGTGAAGAATTTAGATATCGGCACAAAAACTTGTAGGTGTCTTCTATGAACATAATCGAACAAGATAAATTGTTTGACGAAAGAAAGGCCTTAGCTTACTAAAGCCTTTATTCCTGCCAACTCCTCAACTAGGCCTTAGTGATTTAGTTTTTTAAGGTGTCAAGCTATCAAAATATCGGCCGGCATGCGAGATATCTGTTGCGAAGAAGAGACGAATGACATTTAGTACACGCGGGGTTAGTAAACTCGGAGGTGGAAAAAAGAGTTTTAGGGGCGCAGACACGCGAGGCGAAAACAGATAATGAGAACAGCCGGGGTTGTTTGTGGATGAACGGCGCGGCCAGACATGTTTCCTGGAAGACTGGAGAGGGAGGGAATTAGGACTGATCGTCTTCCTCTTTCAGAAGATGGCACGATAAATGCCAAAGTGTGAGATGTGACATGTAGGTACCTTGAAACTAAGTGGGTTCAGCAAACTTACGGATAGACTCCACAGTCCTGTGTGCACTATGTCCTCAGCTACTTGTACATCGTCTGCTGATCCAGTGAGTGGCCAGCTACATAGTGACTAGACAGCACAGGAGTCAGTGAGTGTTTTCATGCAGGTCTGCTATAGGTTAAGAGTCCTTAAGAGGACGTGGTACGAAATTCAATGCTAAAAGCATTAATCTATAACTGTAGGTTCCTTGAAGCCAATTTGCGAAAATTAAACAATAGGAACTCTAGACAATAGTTTTAACCAACGTTTTAAACAAAATTGTTTCCAGTGTTACGAATTTCTGAGGCACAATCTCTGACGCCGGAACCTCGTGAATTTAACTGCGGCGCAAGAGATCACGCGTAACAAATTAGTAATTCTGGATAAATGTTTACTCATAAAGTTGGCAAATACCATTACCTAGGAATGCCATTGAGTATTTTATCCATATTGGCTTCGAAACAAGCGTAGAAATAAATTGAAGTTTTCAGCGTTTATTTATCTACCACGCTCTCTTAAGGGTTATTCCTACCTGCGTTTCAAATGTGTTGCAGCGAATTACGACTATTTTTTGACGAAACTATTTAACGCGCATTGTACTTGTAAATCTACGAAAAGAACACATACTTCAAACTATGTCGATATGGTTTTGAAAATTCGAAACTTTTATTAGAAACATCAGTTTTGGGCCCCTTGAAAATTACAAAAAAAAAAAAAAAAAAAAAAAAAGTATTTTCCAGATTGCCGTATCTGGCAAAAGGCAAAACAGAAACCGGATTCGAAAAACGAAACTACAGAAACAGGCGTTAGACTTTGAACTATGCCACTCACAAGTAAAATAATACGATCACCGCTTAAATTCCCGCAGGAAAAAGGATAATAGTACAGAACAGCACGCCGGCTGAGTGAGTGGCTTGCGCGGAGAGGCGACAATGTATTGCATACACCGGTCAACAGCAACCTTAGCGTTTCTGCCTCACATACACAAACACAGCCTATCTAGGGGGGCCCCTTAAGGCTCGGCATCAGTCGCCATATTGAATTTTTTTTTTTTTTCATTTTTCGCTTTTATGAAATTCTGAGAAAAAAATGTGACATAACAATTCTATTTACCTTGTACTACAACAAAAGCATCGTAGCTGAACTTTTAACGTTTATTTAAACCGCAACCAATCCAGAAAATTTTTTTATATTCATAATTTACTCGACTGATTGCTAGAGCCTCGATTTTATGGCGAAAAGATTTTTGCACCATTTGGTTTCATTGAGTTATGTTCACATCCGCAACTCTGTTTCATGGCCAGTGATTGGATGTTCTAAGTGTCACTTGTCTTGAGGTTCCACTGACAAATCACAGACGTATTGCGTCACAATATCCTCATTGTTATTGGTGAAGTTAAATGAGGGACGTGTCTGAGCAAAGACACGCTGCCAATAACCATGAAGCACAGCTGCCGATGTGCACGCGATTCAATGAAACAAAATGTTGCAAAAATCTTTTCGCGACAAAATCGTGATTATACTGATTGCGGCTTAAATATACGCTAAAAGTTAAACTGCGACAGAATTGATATTATAGTAACAAATTTAACATTTTGCTTCTCAGATAATACATTGTTTAACTACGAAAGAAAATTATACGTAGGCGCTCAAATTCCAACTCTTCTTCAATAGAACCGACGACTTTTCTCTAGTTATAAGCAGAGCCAGTGATTTTTGTTGAAAAGAATTCTGCAACAATTTTTTTCAATGCATTATGTGAAGATCTGTTTTTCTGCTGTCAGTGTTTGGCTGATTTTAACTTTCGGTGTCTCGGGGTAACATTGTTCTGGTTGGTGCAGTCAAATGAGCCACGTCTCTGCCCTATTACATTCTGCCAGTTACAACGAACCAGAGTTGCAGGTGTACGCGTAAGGAACTGAAACAAGTTGTTCCAAAATTCTTTTCACCAAAAATCACTGGCTGTAGTTGTCTTGGCAGGTTATGCATAGGGCCACGATTTTGTCACGAAAAGATTTTTGCCCCATTTTGTTTCAGTGTCTCACGTGCACATAGGCAGTTCTGTTTCAAGGTTATTGGCAGCGTGTCTATGTTCAGGCACGTTTCTAATTTTACTGCACCAATCAGAATAAGAATATTGTGAGTCTGTACGTCTATAATTTGCCAAGGCAAGTGAGAGTAAAATCATCCAACCACTGACGATGTAGCAGAGCTGCAGTAGTGCACATGACGCATCGAAACCAAATGTTGCAAAAATCTTTTCGCCATAAAATCGCGGCTCTAGTTATGCATAAGGAAACAAGTCGTGGCATTCCCGAATATCACAGTAAAAACACTTTCTTTGCCGTAACAAAATTTTGTTTGAATATGGTCTACTGAAAATTAACTTTGCCGCAAAATGATTTAAGTAGCGGTAAAGAAACAGTGCGCAACAGCAAAGCAAATGTGGAAAACTAATGTTACGTGTCACATTTTGTCATAAAGAAGTATCTTTGTATATAATATAAGAGCCTTTGTAGTAAAGTTTGTGTTAAAAATACCACAACTATCTTCTCCATTGTGAATTCAAATAAATTATCTTAACAATACCACAATTTTCGTTACCACAGCTGTAACTTTTAAAGAAACATTTTCGCGGCTCGTATCCAAACAAACGTTTTATATGTTCCTTACAATGGAACAGGATAACGTACTGTACTATTTTGGACATACACCATTGCAATATCATGTCGTCCCATAAATATTAGAATGAGATTAAGAAAGAACAAACAAACGATAAACGTTTTTCATCTGTTTGTTTTTTTCTTAGTCTCGTTCCAAAATTTCTGGGACGACATAAAATTGCAACGGCGTATGTCCAAAATAGTACGTTAAATATTTTGTTATAGCAACGAAAGTGTTTTACCTCTGTGGCAAACAAATCTACATTTACCCTTGAACCTCTGTTGTGTAGTCCTATGTGTAGAGCTCGTTCGGCTCTTGCGCTTGTAATGTGGACTGTTATGCACTATAAATAAAGATCTTAGAAATTCTCGTTTTCTTTTGAGCAGAAGCTAGAGTTCAGATGACTCTCAGATCTTGTAACTTTCGCAACTGGCTCTTGATTTATTTGACACCTTCTGTAGAGCGCTGAGCCAGCAATATAGAAGCACCTAAATGCGGCATCAATCATGTGATCTTTAGCAGAAGGCCACGGCCTTAAATCTGGCAACCCTGCCAGGAACGATAATTTAAACACTTATTTTGTCTCGCCAAAGGTAGTGACGTCCCCTGATTCGCCGGTATGTAGGGAAGAATAACGAATCAGGTACAGCCATTGCCTTTGGAAGCTAAAATAAGTGTTAAAAAGACCCTTGTGTGCAGGGTTGCCAGATCTAAGGTCACGGCCTTCTACTAAAAATGGCTATGCCAGTAGGCAAATTTCCAAGAATATCTACATACTCGAGCAGACAGTTGTTCATTATCTGCGCACTGACACGGCGAAACAACACGATTTGGCCTCCATTTACTTGCATCTTTATTATTGGCTCAACGCTCTCCAGGAGGAGTTAAATAAAGCAGAGACAGTTGAGAAGGTGACATGAAGTTATAGTTGTTAGAATTATAGCTTGTGTCCAAAAGAAAACGCGAATTTTTCAGGTCCCTAGGCATCACTGTGCCAGCGTGCAGCCAATGTACAGCTGCTATCAGCTTGCTAGTGTCCTGCGTAGTGGATCTCGAGTTACGTTGACCGGGAGAAGGGGTTCTGGAACCCTACCTGGGTGAAAACTCAGATGTATGGTGTTTCGCAGGTACTCAGGGGATCGGTGTGAAGCCCTAGCCTTGTGTTGAGCCGATCGTGGGTTGGACTCTGAGTGCTAGTGGTCATACTCCTGCTTGGGAGAAGGCTTACAGGGCCTGTCCTTGGGCCGATGTCCTGGTCTACCTAGTGTTTACACGCAATAGGACCCGTCTACGAAGCGGTTTCGTAGAGGATGGATTAGACCTCGCCCTCAGCGAGGTGGACTTCTGTGATTCAACTCACAGAGTGTTCCGTTGCATGCTGAGATGGTTTTCACTACTTTCCGCCGCGAAGGAGCGTATCTCCTTCGGTAGGGCACATTAAACTGCTTCCGTCTTACTAAGCTATAAGCAACTCTGGATTTGTGGTACGGTGAGCCCTGCCACACCCTGTCTGGAACACACACGATAGTGACGCACCTGTGAGTAATAAGAACTGACTTCTCTATCACTATTGCAATTGTGCAGGGAGGGGTGGGCGCTGAGAATTGAGCGGGACCAAGGATCCCGAAAACATGTAAGTTTCAAGTCCCGATGAGTCTGTCAGGGGTTAGATAGGCCCCGTCTCAAACCAAGAGACGGCTGAGCTGAGGGTCTCAGTCCGGGGGTACAACGCGGGCGAGATCCTAGGAAGGGTGGCCTTGGGCTCTCTAGCTAGCCTGTGATAGGGCTACTCCTTTGGTAGCTAGTTGGAGGAGCAGTTATGAGTTCCAGTAAGGGGTTGGGTGGTTCAAACTGTCTGTTAGCTGAAGTCCACTGCGTGGTAGAGCGTGATCTCTCCCTACGCCCATAGGGGTCGGGTGCCGGTATGGCGTTATTGCTAAGAGACACAGTTTACAAACAAAAACGCATATACATTATGTAGAGACAGGAAATTTCGCGAAAAGATTTTTGCACCACTTTGTTTTAGTGCCTTACGTGGGCACCTGGATCTCTGCTTTGTTGTCAGTGGTTGGATGCCGTAACACCCAACGTCTTGAGGTTAAACCCGCAAATCACAGACGTGATGTGTAGCAGTTATCCGCGTACCGATTGGCACAGTCTTTTGAATAAGACTCTGCACAAAAACACTCTGCCAATAGCCATGAAGTTAAGCTGCAGGTAAGCACGTAAGGCAATGAAACAAAGTGGGGCAAACATTTCTTCGCCAAAAATTCCTGTCCCTATGCGTATGTATGTAAGTTTCAAGTCACCCTGTTTCATTCAGTACACAAACGATGTACATGTTGCACAGTAAGTACGTACACGGTTAGCACTGTACAGAAGAAATATCAGTATCCAACGCTGCTATTTTATTAATTGTTCGGGACATGTCAGTGTACTTACAGCGAAGTTATATATTGCGAGTGGGCACGTTGTCAAGGAGCAAGACCAATAGCTCAATGTTGGTGAAAATTAAGTAAAATGAGACACTAAAGGCTGCAAGAATTACAGGGCTGGAAAATTTAACACTTCGGAGTAAAAAAATAATCAGATTGTCTTACTGAGTGATTACTTTAAAAAACGCCGGAAATTTTTTACAGTAGCCCACTAGAAGCAAAGCTCTGTAGTTTACTACACACAATCACAAAAAATACACAAAAATTAGAAATACATCTGCCGTCTTTCAATGGGGATTATATTATTAGTTATAGGCCTGTACATTACTCGGTGAGGTGATGAAATTTCTCTCTGCTCTATGCACACTGTTTCAGAAATTTTTTTAGCAATTAGTTTCCAAAGAAATTTTTTAAAAGAAATAAAATCTTTGTTGCAATATAACAGATGGTGAGTGCGCAGAAAAGGAAATTAATTATTAAGCATGGAAAAACAGTTATATGGGTTTCTGTGTGTTCTTTCGTTACACCAATTTAATTTAGTGTGATTTATGAGGTATACCTAGATATCAGGATATTTCGCGGGTTCGACGGCCTGCAGGCCACAGTCCTATGTACAGACTGTCTCCAGCTACTTGTACATTTGCAGCTGCCCCAGTGAGTGGCCAGTTTTATGTCTGACCAGAAGGGAGTCCTAACTGGTTTTCAAGTAGGTCTGCTATTACTTTAGAGTCTGTAAGGACTCGTTTTATTAAGTTATCCAATCGCGAAAGTAACGCTTGAGTTAATGCGTTGTACATCTAACTTGTCAAATCACTGTCACAATATAAGTTTTCCCTTCCGAAACGATGAATTACTTTACAGATGATATCAAATCAATGGTGTGTTGGTATGTCGTAGTAATAACACGTCAACAGCGGATTGGGTTTTACGAGTGAAGTGTTTCAAAAGATTTCTCCCGAACGCAATCAAACGACCGTGAAAGAAAGTCTAGATGGTGGATGACACCTGCCCTATCGCCGGACTGGATGCTTTGAAAGACTCAAGTGTATGTGTGTGTGTGTCTTTTCTGCCGGAAGATGGCAGCTCGACATACACACACACACACTTAAAGGGCGGCATCATCTACCAGGGGCACGTGGCTACGGTAGCTAGAATGCCTCCGAATGATGGTCTTTGTTCACCACATCCAGCCGAAACAACCCTCCAGCAGGAGTTCCATTGTAGGGGCAGCCTCACACCTGTGGGACTCCAGACACCTGTTGCGCCCTGGCCTCCAGCACGTGCGAGATATACCCCCTCTCCTATCATCTACCCTCGAGCTTCATCATCTCTCGTCTATATTTCACGCCTCTGATTGGCCTCACACCTCGTGCCAGATGTTCCCAACTCGACAACTCATGTCGGCACAATTTATGACTAGTTCCTCAGATCATATCCGTCTTTAAGAGGGCGTGGTAGATAAATAAGCGCTGAGTTCTACAATTTAGATATACACTTTTTGAGAGTCAGTATAGAAAAACTACAAAACGACATTCCATGATAATTATATTTGCCAACTTTATTAGTAAACATTTACCCTGGATGATGCAGTTGTTAAACGCACGCTCTATAGATTCTACTTTTCTAGCTATATTAACTTTTAACGTCTAAACAAGAGTAGATATCGAAAATCTGTCGGGCAGTTTTGTTTAAAATCGTCTTCTCCATGTTGGCTGGCTTTTTTTTTTAAAGCAGTAAATACTTTTGTTTTAGCGAATTATGTAATTAACGAAATTCTTGTTAATTTACTGTTTAGTGCAAACCGTATAGTTTCTTCCTTTAAAAAAAAATTGGCTATCACGGCAAAAATAATTTTAAACAAAACTGTCAGACATATATACTTTAAGTTTAAAAAAAATATTATCGCAAAAACAGCAGGAACTGAAGTTCATGGCCTTAAGCCTACTATCTTGCGCCGCAATGAAATGTACGAGATTTCGGCTTCAGAGATTGTTGTTAGATACAAGTTACTCGAGAAAAATTTTTGCTCAGAAAGTCGGCAAAAACTATTGTCTGGGATGGCTGTTTTTTATTTTTGTAAATTGGCTTCGAGAAGCCTACAATTCTGAACTGATGCTTTTAACGCTCAATTATATACCATTTACTCTAAAGAGTAAGTGGACACTAGATTTTTTTTTTTTTTTTTTTTTTTTTTGTTTGAGTCACGGAAACGGGGATTGATTGTAACACGTCCGTCAAAGACCTCATCGCCTGTAGGCGCGGAGTAAAACTAGCACGCAGTTTTCTCGTAGTAGCTGTTTTCCAAACGGACTTCCAGCGATGACCCTGTTATTTTATTTGTGGAAAATTTTTGCCAAAGTCCAACGAATGTTTCGGAGATTTCGTTTTACAATTATGGTCGGTATTTTCTCAGCTACAGCCAAGTGGAAAATTTTATTTGTTATTATTTTCATGTATTATCTGTTTGTTCCTTGTTTTTATTTGACCCGATTCCGTTTTGGAATTTCATGTTGTGTATGTATCTTGCTGACTATAGCATACTCTACTTATTTTATGGTTTTGCTTTTATTTGTTTAGTTTTCTTTGACAGTCATAATATTTGCAATGGAGTACGTCCAAGAAACTGAATCCAGTCAAGTGGAAATTAATTTTGAGCACTTTTCGAAGCTTGGTAATCATTTTTTTTTTTTTTTTTTTTAACCAGCAGACGGCATTTGTAAAACCATACTGACACAACTTGAAGTGTGTCTTATTTTCATAGATAAACGCGTTGAAAACATTTACCATAGCTTTTTTTTTTTAACGAGAGAAACTAACGCACATATGTCATCTGTTTTGGCAGTTTTGCTCAAATTGTTTTTGCCGTGACAGCTAATTTTTCCAAGAGGAGTAATTATGTGGTTTCGACTAATAAGTCACTAAATTACACGATTAGCTAAAATCGTTGTAGTATTTACTGTCTTGAAAAAATTTGCCAACATGGGGAAAACTATTTTTAACAAAACTTACAAACATATTTTGTACGTCTTCTCTCGTTTAGACTAAATAAAATAATAACTTCCGCAAAAATGGTCGGAAAAGGGATGCACGGCCTTAAGAGTGCAACGCCCCCCTAGTAATGATCAGGGGAAACCATCCCCAAAGCATCACCAAGATAACGCGACCAAAACTGTCTCAGCCTAAACAATTATTGGATTTTATTTTCTAACATGAAATCTTTGCCTCAGGCAACCAGAAAAAAAATATATGAAAAAGAAGAAAAACATTTAAACAACATCAAAATTTATTAATTACTTGCAATTAAATACAAATATATCATACATATTATACTATCATTGTAACCATCAACTGTCATACAAAAAATGTCATTAATTTATGACTTTACAAATGCCATACATAAAACAGAAATAAAAATTACTTGGCCTCAGTAAATTCTTCTCTAGAATTACATTAAAAATACTTGGCCTTCAAAATTTAACAGTAAATATTTCTCTGAAATTACATTAAAAATACTTGGCCTCCAAAATTTAACATTTAATACATTGAGTCTATGGTCGCACATGGACCAACCTCAATTTAAAACAGTAACACAATTCTGGCTAGTACTTAACTGTGGCACCAATAGCATTTCCACCCAGGAAAACGATTCTGAAAATTTAAAGTCTCCTCTCTCTGCATTAAGTTCATAGCCTCCGAGTCCAAGAGTCACTCAACGAGAGCCTCCTCTCATCTCTCTATTCCATGTCCAAACTCCGCTATTTATTAAAATTAGTAACCAATCACAGTTCAGACACATTACATCATTACAACCGTCCTGCCCTCTATACGATTCCCGCGCCATGTATACGCTTGCATTGTTATCTACATTTGAGTTGCGCTATCTACAATAATCAACATGAGTGCCAACTTGCGAATCCAAAATCCTTGTCTTCAAACCTCTTCGCTGACGTCATCCCCGATGACGTGAACACGCAAACAAATTCGTTCCTCTGCTCAGTTTCCCGCCGTCCGTCGGAGAACACGCCAGCACAGCTCGTCGTCAACACCAGGTAAGTTGCATTTTACCCTCCGCGCCCAGCAAAACGTTCAGATATATATATACGATAGTTTTCCTTGAAATAGACGGAGGAGCGTCTCAAGAGGGTTCAAGTGGGAGGAATAAAATAAATTTATTATTTTAAGAAATAGTGTTAGTTTTGTATATGATACTTGGGAATTTCACGAAAAAAAAAAAAAGCTCAACCATTTCCCCATAACGGCACTTCAAAATAAAAATTTGCACGTTTTTAGTTCTTATGAGCAGCAAAAATCAATAAATATAAATAAATTTAAAAACTCAACTGAAACTACATGTCACTGGTTACTGCTTGATATGCTTTAAAATCCATTACAAAATATTTTTGTGTTTAAAAAAATCGATAAAAGAGGCAAAAAAATTCAAAATTTCGAACACAGGCCCTCCCGAATGCGAGGCGTGTTTTACCACAGCCCAACCACGCAAAGTGGGATCATACGAGAAATGCAAGCGTAAGTTACTGATACGAAGATTGTTTCGCTAAAAACTGGCGTCCCTGCTTATGGTTGTAGATATTTCGGTTCGTACAAGGCTACGGAATGCGGCAGCTTCAAGTTTTCTCCCGAGTGGAAAGGAAGAACAATGCGCGGACTTTTTTTAAACGCGTCAAACTAACCAGGAGCCAATTACAGGCAACTTGACGAGTGCAGGACGCTAAACAACTGACGTAAGCAACAAGTGCGAAGTGCGTGTTTGACCGCCCGCTGTCTTGTCTCGCGGCAAATTCTTCTCTTAAGGGCGCCGTCTACTAGAATCGTGAAGAGGCGCGCAGACCTGTAACAATCCTGATTTCATTCGAAAACCATTCAACATGTTGTCACGCGGTTAGGCTACGAAAAGCATTTAAGGATCTTAGTACAGGTCTATAATTTTGCCATTAACTGTTATCGTTCCTAACAAGTATTTTTTTGAGTGTGAAAGTGACCGAATCGGGACTTTTGACGCTGATTTTTATGAAAGAGTAATCATTTTCACGATATTCTGAATATTATAGACCTGTAGAGCGACTCTTTCCCTTTCGTCGCGTAAGATAAACTGATAGTGTTTTCGCTGAAAGTCCCATAGTAAAAACGGTTCAGCGGGAACCTTGCACGCTAGTTCAACGCTTGGCTCGTTGAGGCGACGCGGCATTTGATGCGCGCTTCAAGGTCGCCCTAACAGCTCCGTCGCTTTTGAGCCTCTCACGCGCAGGCAGACGGCGCCCTAAGAGGGTGTGGTTCATAAATAAACGCTGAAAACATCAATTGAATTCTACGCTTTTTTCGAAGCCAATATGGATAAAATACTCAATGACAATACTAAATAATGGTATTTACCAAATTTATGGGCAAATATTTATCCAAAATTACTCATTTGTTACGCGTGATCTCATGCACCGCAGTTAAATGCACGAGGTTCCGGCGTCAGCGATTGTGCCTCAGAAGTTCGTAACAGTTGAAACAATTTTGTTTAAAACTTTGGATAAAACTATTGTCTAGAATTGCTATTGTTTAGTTTTCACAAATTTGCTTTAAAAAATCAGCTGTTATAGGTTAATGCTTTAGCGTTGAATTATGTACCACACTCTCTTAATACGCCCTTTCGTCGTAAATTTTTATTGTTTTGATAATTTTTCTGTTTCTACGAGATATGGCTTGTTTTATAGACGTGCATTGCGTATATTTACTGCTGTAGTGAAACATTTGTAGCATTCGTTCATTTTTATACTGGTTTGTCGTAGTCTAAATACAGTTTGTTTGGTAATTTTAGATACATACGAAAGGGGTGCGTCGGATACGATGAAACAAGCAAATAATGCAAACAAATATAGGCCCGGAAAACGACGTTTATCCCGTTATGTTGTATGGACACGTGCAAACATGGCAGTGTTGCAACACTGTTTTTTTTTTGTGTGAGGATATTAAGGTTGTTCAAGTGGGGAAAAAACATAATTTTATATTTGTATGAAATAGTGTTAGTTTTGTACACATTACTTGAGAGTACATATACCTCTAACGGAAAAAAATTAGCTCATCTAGTTTTCCCGTAATGGCACTTCAAAGTCAAAATTTGCGTATTTTTACTTCATACAAAACTTGAAAACCAGTTAACATAAA
>PNEQ01031432.1:0-58995 GCA_003012365.1 Medauroidea extradentata
ATTTCTTCAACTCTGTCTGTAGTGTTTTGTTTCTCAGAGAAAATTGCAGCTGAATGTTTACCCAAGATGTAGTTACGAATACGATATTTAAAGTCTACGGCAGTAGGATGACTGTTTTCACGACCCATAGCTCGTATGTACGAGAAAAAACATTCCAAAATATCCTGATTTAGTTTGACTGTTGTTATTACAGCCGTAGGCAGAACAGTGTGACATTTTGTCATTGTACGAAGCAAACTCGCGCGATCTTCGCTCTATATTGACCTAGCTGTCGCGTGGTCGCTGTAGGCGAGTTACTTCCGCGTGACGTCATGTCTTCGGCACGCCCGGGGTCGGGGAGGGAGGTAGATGCGCACGCGCTTACCTTGTAATCTTCCTAGTACCATGGTTAAAAATAGTCAACTTACTACGTGTCAGAACGACAATTTCGTTGTTTATGGATTCAATTCGAGCTGGTTTGATACTTCATACATGTAAGGTTATGCTGAATTACTTTCTTGCAAGATTATTGTACAAAATCACTACTTAAATTGTAAAACAATACAGTGTTAATTATTGATAAGCAGATTAGCAAAATAAGTTAATTTTTTAAATTGTTTTATATTGGAGCTCGTCTGCTATTTTTTACTCGTTAAGATTATTTAAAATGAATTCAATATTGAATTAGCGGTAAAAAAATTTATTAATATAATAATTATTTTCAGATATCTTATTCCATCTTGTTTTGCCCTTTTCCACATGTGAGGTTATGTTGTATTAGTTGTAAAATTACTGTACAAGTAAATAATTTAAAGTGAAGTAATTATATTCGTAATGACAAACTTATAAGCATACTAACTTCCAAGCAAAATTATTTTTCTGCAGTTTGTATTTTTTTTAATTACATTTAGTTTTTCAATTATTAGTTTCCAATCGTGAAAAATGTGAGAGTGTGTATGTATATATTATGTGTATGTATATATATGTATGTATGTAAACAAGCTACTAGCTACACTTTCAAGGATTGGAGTCTAATTAGGGAGTAAATTGACTGTACTGTCTACCCACCGAGTATAAATCATGCTACCACGCTAACAGTATATCATTGCAATCCAGTTTACGTAGTAGCGGTGAGTGTACCGTCCATGCACCATGCACAGATGCATAAGATAACAATATTGTGTGACAATGAATAGAAAAGTGCCAATTTTCACGTTATTAATTGGTAAAAGGCTAGAATTCACTAGACCTTACTCAACCGAACACACTCATAACGTTATAGTCTCCGTGCATGCGTATCTTTGTATGCCTACCTTACAGGATAGTAAGCATTTTACATCATTAGTAAGTAAACTGGTTGCCCAACTGCAGTAACTTGCAATCCAGTCATATTTTGAACATTAACGCGAACTGTGCATGTCTCTAACAATGATTAATGCGACCGCGATGGAGGTGGACCAGCTAATAGTCTGACCTCATTTGCTACCCCGATAGAGATTTAGAACGCCGAGTTTTTTTAATAATTTGTAAATATATTTTCTCATTCAGGACATATAACAGTATTTAGTATTTCTATACTCGACTGTACCTTAGTCAAAACACCAACAACGCCGGATTTTGAACTGGTATTTAAATTGCAGACTGCGTGTTTACAGACAGGTTTGCCAATTAATCTCGTCTATTGTAAGGCCGGGTCGCAGCACAGTATATCACCTGCATGGTGGCTTCGTTGTGATATTCATAATTTTGCGGCATCTTACGTACTCATTAAACTGCTCTGTGTGAACATTTTTCCGTGTAACTACAAGTAATCGACAGTCAAAATTTGTTAAGAAATTTTAGTAAAATAAGCACTTTACAATATCCCACGAACATATATTTTATGCGCTTCATCGTGAAAATCTTAACATTTAGTTTTATGTAAATGTCCTTCATAATTCGAAAAAACGGGCTTGTAAACACAGCGAAGCATATAACCGATTATTTTGTAATAATAAATTAATAAAAATTTAATTCGCACTCGCTATTTTAATCTATGGAAGAGCAGCGAAGTGTGCATAAGTTTATTACAATCATGCAAGGTATCTCCTCGTCAAAATAATGAACGTATTTACCGCGTTCTTCAGTGTATTGGTAATTCAAAATACTTTTGAAATCAAATATTTGAAAATTTACCGTCCGTTATTTAAAATATGTTACGTTTTAAAGTAAGCACCGTTTCCTGAGTTCATACAGTAATTTGTTGCAACAGCACAACTTGAAGTGTTATGAAATGTTTGGGCAAGTGTTTCACAAATAAATGTTATAAAACGAAATGTTTTAATGTCTGTCAATTTTACGCAAGACATACTAGTAGGATTCTAAGAGTGTGGTCTGTACTGAGGTCCTGTACACGAGTTTACGTTCGTATACTATCCACTCTCTTTGTTTACCGAAATGCCAATTTGGTATGTTTTAACTGTCTGGCACATTCATATAGGCTATGAAGCTCGTGAACAAATTTTTACACATCGGATGGTGACCGGACGAATCGGGGCTGTCCGCATACGAAAGATCAAAAAATGAAAATGGTTGACCAACAATCTCTAAGTAACGTTAAATTTGCCAATTCTCGCTAATCACTGGAGAACACATATTGATGAATCCATGCACACATTTGAACCCGAAAACCGGAAAAGGAATAAAAAAAAATTCTCCTGGATAAAATCTCTACGAGAGACCTTGTATCATTCCTTGAAGAGGTTATTGGCGATCCGCCCCATGCACCGACGTCATCAGTTGAAACGAAGGTATCGTAAACATTTTTGTTAGTAATTCACATATTTTAATACGAAAAACATTAACATACTCTATCTACTATTGTGGACATACTACGTCAAGGCAAAATTATGTCGTCCCAGAAAACTTAAAATGAGACTAAGAAAAACAAACAGGCAAAAAATAAAAAAATGAGAAAACGAGCCTAATTAGACTGTAGTTCAGTGCTTTATTCTGTCCCATTGCAAGAATCATTCTATTAGGAAAAACGTTATTTTTTGTTATTTGTCCTTGCAATGAATGATTTTTGAAGTTGTATAAAGTGACATAATGTTTACGTTTAAAAGGCTGTTTTGAACACAATGTTGGTAATTGTTATTATTTATTATTAACAGTAATATTCCGTAGTAGTATCAATCTTAATTTTTTTTACCGTAATGCGCGAATGTAAACAACGTGTTCGGTGGTTCGAATAGGAACATCATCAGCCGCAGCAAGAAACAAACGAACAGCGCACAAGTAACAAATGACGATCGATACTTCTTGGCACACTCATTTCGTACTAGAACGATAGATAAGTCGAGAACGAGACTTCAGTCGTATACGAATAAGGCTGTTCGAAATCGCTCGTGTACGCGCGCGTGAGTTATGATATCTAGCATAGGATTTTGAAAAAGCACGTGGAACTCAATGACCAAAAAGAGGTTTGATGGGGTAAGGGAGGGAGGAGGTAGCCAGCTCGTGGACGCCGAAGGTCGGAGCTAATGACGACGAATTAGTGCGTGTCAGGCGCTTGGCAGGGTGCGTGACGCACGAGCGACGTCGCATTGTGCCAAGGCTACACGTGCAGACCGCGTGGCGTGCGCACTCGCATGCTCGTCGCAAACTCTCCAGTCGAACCACACGTCTCAAGTGTTAGATCGATTAATTTGTTCGCGTGGGCCACATTTTCCCGTGAAGCGGCCTTCCTACACGAGCTTTAAAATATTTTGCAAAGTGGCTATTATTACTTTAGTGGCATAAATATTCGTAACGCATTACGTCTGTATATTTAAGAGGCCTCCCTAGATAGGCTGTGTTTGTGTGTGTCAGGCAGGAGCGATAAGGTTGCCACTAACCCACGTATGTAATCCATAATCGCCTCTCCGCACAAGCTACTCAGATGGCGTGCAGTGCTTCATTATTATCCTTTTTGCTATGAGACTAAACGGTGACCACATTATTTTACTTACGGGCAGCGTAGTTCAAAGTCTAACGCTTGTTTCTATAGTTGGGTTTTCCTAATCCTATTATTAATTTTCCAGATACGGCAGTCTGACAAAGTTATTTTTGCCCTTTTTGAAGCATCAGAAAATAATGTTTCTAATAAACGTGTAGGACTTTCAAATCTGTAGCGACATAGTTTAAAGTGTGTGTTCTTTTCGTAGATATACAGATACAATGTGGGTTAAATAGTTTCGGCAAAAACAGAAGGGTCGTAACTCACTGCAATGCATTTGAAGGGCATGAAGTGAGGCCTCTTAAGGACAAAACTCATACTTTTGAGAGAGCAGAGAGTATTAATTCAACGCTAAAATGGAATGTAAATTTTTGTTAACACTTCTTCGCTGCTGAGGAATGACATGATGCGAGATGGAGAGGCGCCGCTACGTACTTACATCCTGTCACCGATCACCAGCGCTAAAGACCTTGATGATAAGTGCTGACCAAAATCTCTTCAACCTTAGTTCGGACAAAGAGATGGGCAGAATAATGGGTGCAATGTGACTGCGGTTCTTATGGAGAATAGAGACACAGAAATTGATTGAAACGAGCATCTCTACTTTTTTTATGAATTCAGAAATAGTCGAGCACAAATACACATTTTACGAAACTAGACAGCCTGACGAAATAAGTATTTTCAGTGTAATAATAATTATGATGTAATTTAAAACATTCCTGTGTTTCGGCTCAAAGCAGGAAATATTTTGGCATGGGAACTAATTAGCATTCTACGTTACTGCCAAATTTCCACACATCAATAGACAGGGTAAAAAAAATATTTGTAAAGAAATTGCAATCCTGATTGTAGAAGTTAAGACAGTCTTATTATAAATGAAGAAAAACCTGCATTCAGGCGGCATTGGTATACAACAATAAAATTTACAGATATTTGTATTATATTTTTTAAAAAGAATCTACAGAAGATGGTGAGAGCAATTACAGGTTTGACGAAGTATCAGACACTGCAGTCTCGACAGCGCCCGACGTTATCACATCGTTGTATCAGCTCCCCTGTTAGCAGAGGGCAATCTGCGCAGCGAGACACCCCTACCAACAACCCTGTTTCCCCACCACCTCCCAAGGTTCCGAGACAACCCTGTATCCTTTTCACTTATAACCGCCTTTTTAGTGGCACTCTGTGCCTTCGGGCTGTAATTGTTACGCGACGGTCGAAATTAACTCACCTCCCCCTCCACGTCCTTTTGCTTCCATTCCACCCCGCCGAGTTACGGTCGTGGCGTAGGCAATAGACTCACCAGGCGAAGGGTAGGGGTTGATGACAAAAAGAGGCGTGGCATGGGAGGAGAGGCAGTTTGCCCGGGTGAAAATAAGGGTCGTAGGGAGAACAAGGGAGCGGCGGCGGCGGGAAGAGGGCAGAAGGGAGGAATGGAGAATCGCACAGCCGGCCATTCAAGAGGTCAAGGTCATGACGTGTGTGCGGCCGGCGGGCGTGTAGAGTGAGAGAGGAACTGCAATCTGCAGCCATAACCGTCACAGGCCGGGCGAGAAACAAAGTAGCCAGCGGAGGGTCTGGAACCAGGGTTAGTAGAGGGAATGAGGGAGTTTTGGTCCACTGTCGGCCTAGTAGAGGGAAAGAGGGTGTTCTCTTCCACTGTCGACCACGATGGGTACATAACACCGGGGATATTGCTGTGATTCCCGCGTCACGGGAGTCTTTTATGGCGTCCCGGCAAGCAGGCTGTGGCAGCGAGGTAGGCCATACGTAACCACGCACACGTTCACACAATGTTCACCTCCTCTACCCTTGGAATTTAACAACGTAGTGCCTACCGAGGAAATTGGCCCTAATAGAAGGCTACCATCCTCACGTTAATAACAAACAATACATTGTTTCTGATATAATTAAAACACACTGCAACATCGCGACATGTTTTCATTTTTGTTTGTCGGAGTATCAACTGTACTGTTTTTACAAGTTTGTCCACACATATGCCTTGTAGGTAAAGTTATAAACTACACTGCATCAAGGTTATGTTATTTTATAACTAGTGTGTTAGATAAGTTAATTTATTACATAGTTATTGCCTTCAGCGAAGGAAAAATTAGGTATTTTTATTATTCTGAAATCTAATTGAGGATTATATATATATAAGTTTGATATTTAAAACATTTTTTGTTGTCTATGGGATTTTATTGCAAGAGAGTGTCGACTATGTTGTTCGGCGTTTGCTATGAAATCTAAGTATTACTGCTTTCTCTATAAAATGAAAGGTTTTAATTTATTAATCATTACCAAAACTCTTTTATGCAATTCTCCGAAAATTTCGTGAATGAACAATTTTTTTTAAAATTGGCCTAACTGACGTTCTTGAGATAAAGCAAATAATCAGGCTATTTTGGACGCCAATCACTGTCCGGAGATTTTGCAAATTTAAGCATATTCGCAAACATATGTATAGCACACCTTTATCTGTAATATTATGCCACAAAGTGACAGGGTCGCCTCTAGACGAATCACAGAGATGATCCATAGACAAGATGACTGCACGTAAGCTCAGTGACTTTCGCTTAGAAGACAATTTGAGGCGTGATGCGCATGTTCTGTTCGCCCTTAGCGCTTTCGCA
Organism: Medauroidea extradentata; assembly: GCA_003012365.1. Classification (NCBI taxonomy): domain Eukaryota; kingdom Metazoa; phylum Arthropoda; class Insecta; order Phasmatodea; family Phasmatidae; genus Medauroidea; species Medauroidea extradentata. The sequence continues at coordinate 6,586 of PNEQ01031432.1, forward strand.
CCTATAGAGACTCAGAGGTGCTAAATATGTCCACACACAGGTGTTCACCTCAATGTAATGTACAATAATATGGTACACCAAAGAAATTTCTTATGTTTCTCTGGTTGCACAATTTCTATAGGATACTTGTGTTCCTTGCTACTTTTCCAATCTAACTACCGATTTCTTACACGGCGTTAATATGACTAAGCCACCTAAACAACCTACCAACACAATAACAAATTCCGGGACTCCAAACACACAGTAAGCGTAATGAAAGCAGCGAGAAGTGAACATCTAAAAGTGAATGGGTTGTACTCAGGTCTAGTTAAGCATTGTCACCAAAAAGCGAAAATTTCAAAACCCTTAATTGTTCTGTATCGTCTTTGTAGGTTTGTTTCCAAAGACTGACTATTTATTTTCTCTGACTTCCTTCGGCAACCGCTGTAGTCACTGGAGAAAATTACAAATACACGATTTTTTTTTTTTTTGCTTTAAAAGGTGTACTACATATTGGCATACACATTACAATGCTATTCAAAAATTAAAATGTTTTGGTCAACAATTTAAGTCCCTTAGGAAAGTGACTAGAACGGAAAGGTGGAAATTCGACCCATGCAAAGACTTCTATTAACAGATTACCATTTTATCATAATCTTGGAAAGTCTTTAGCAGATCTCAATGCACCTTTGTATATGAGTTTCACATGCATCCTATTAGTACATTTTGAAGAACGACAGTCTGTGTAAAGGCTACCTCTCGTTTTGCAATTTACGAATTCAGGTAACATTTTCGGAGTTACAGAAGTCTTATAAAATCCGTATTTAGCCATTTAGAGAGGCCCGAAAATCATGTTTCTAGCAAGCGCGCTGAATTTTTCAACACATAGAAGCGTAGTTTCAAGAGTGTGTTCGTTTCGTAGATAAACAAAATATGAATAAGTTAAGCGGTTTCGCGTAAAAAAGAATACGTGTGACACGCTGCAACGCCGTTCATGCGCCAGTCGAGGACTCTGCTTAAAACTCCATAGTACAAATGGATCGGCAGGAATCTTTCACGCCAGTTCAGGGCTTGGCTCTTTGTGACGATGTACCATTTGATGCGCGCTTAAAGATCATTCGTATAGCTACATCACTTCTGAGTCTCTAACATGCACGTAGGCGGCACCCGTACGGCCGAATTTAAAAAAAATATTCCCCTTTTGATTTTAAAATAATTTTTCTTTCCTAAAACCTCTGCACGAGTGGTTTACAGACGTTAACATTATTTTCAAATCAAAACGCAAATATTTTTTTTAATTTCGGTTATTAAAGAGTCTTAGATATTATCGTACTAAAATTAAAAAAAAAAAAAAATCCCTTTTATGGATTTTGTGGTTTCAATCCCATACTTTCCTAAATATCGTTTATAATTTTTTACTCGAAAGCAAAGCATACTACCGTCCAGAGCTATATAAATAGACGTTCGCTAATAAAAGATCTACTCGGCAAAAAAAATATATTCATTGAAATAAGATGAGTAGCTTAGATTTTACCGATGATTGAATTTTCCAGTCGTTAGATCGACACCTTAATTTTCCATACCCCTTAAATGAAGTGTTCACCTTAGTGAATAAACGGTGATTCAGCATTTCACTTTTTTTTTTTTTTAATTTAGGTGAGAGTGCTAAACGTATTTCTTATATTGATGTTAAAATAGAAAAAATTTCAAATCAGAAACCAAGAAAACATTCGTTAAACTTTGCGAATACATTTTACAGATAAAATTGTGGGGTTCCCAATTAAAGTCCTATACACGAAAACAAAAATACTGCGCACCAATTTAGTGCTTTGCGTATAACAGAAATATTAGGCTTTTTATACATGCAGAAGTTTCGCCCGAATATCTTGTTTATTGCGGACTGCATATAAAAGAGCATTGTTCCAAAACTTCTATAAATTGCATCGGACTAATCAACGCTGTACTTCATCCTCGTACCCACAACAATCGAATGGTTACAGCGTAGTAGATTTGCGGTTTCTCTGGCCATTCAGACTACAAATAGATGAGTGATTTTAATTTAATTAGCCATACTGTGTACATTTCAGTTTATAAGCGTATTGTAACTGCATGCGGGACGTAGTGATTCACTATTTTAAGCGCAAATTAAAAATAATAATAATAAGGTAGGTTGTTCGGAATTAGTTTGCGCGAGACCTCCGCTTCCCGTATATAGCATGAGCACAGTACAGCTGTCAAAAGCAAGAGATTCAAATAATGATGTTTAAGCAGGAAATATTTTTCCAATAGAAATAAATTACATAAAATGAATAAAAGCTCGTTGCATTAAAAGTCGTTTCGTAAGAAATGAAAATAATAATAACAGTACATAGAACATATTTAACAGTCTGTACCAATAATCATGCCGAATTTTTTTCCCCTCATCTCATCCCGACAGAAATTTTTAGCAACATTTATTTGAAAATATGGTAATAAAGGTTATAAAACTACCTTAACTTGCACTTTATGATTTACGTAAGAATACGTGAAACGCATTTATGAGACAGTTGAGATAATATAAAATTTAAGGTTATTAATACATTCGCCTTTTAATGAAAAGCTTATAGGTAACCCTTAGTAACAATTACGTACAAAAATACACACATAATAGAAATGTGTAATGCAGAGACGTTATCATGAACCCTCTGATTATTTTCCAAACTATGCCGCTGGTCGGCGAGTTTTCTCGGGGATATCCCGTTTCCCCAGCCCCTTCATTCTGACACCTCCCCATACTCACCTCATGTCACCCCTCACCCGCGCTGAAGACCTCGATGTTAAGTGCTGACCAAAATCTCTCACTCTCACTTCCTCTGATTATTAAGTATTTGCTGCAAGATAAGTAATACTTATTACTATGAAAAAAAGCCCTGCTATCATTTCAAGGCACGTCGTTATGACAGCTATTGTGGGAAATAAAGTTATTCAACTGGAGTGTTGTACGCAGTACACTGAGATAATGATCTTCCAGAAGCAAGGAGGTTCACTGGAATTCTCCACAATTGAGTTGGCACCTTGTACATAGCTACACCAGGTGCAGGTATGGCTGCAAAGGTAAGACTGTTTCACATAGCTACAGTAAATTTCGTTAATTTTATGTCACTTCATGTTTACGTGTTGTACATATCTGACGTGATGTCAGTCCACATTTCTAGTTGCAGAATGAATCTGAGATATCCATTTCATCGTAAGTTCATTAAATATCAGTACTATTAAATTAAACCGTTTTAACTCCTCTAAATCCTGTTAAGAGTTTACATATCATGTACTATAATGTTTTTAATTCACACTCTATCTGCATACTATTCTTCTAAGTTAAAGAGATTAGGGAATTCATCTATAATATTCGCTATGATAATCGGCATCAAAAACTGTTGTGTTTGTGTTCTTGCAATTGAAGAATAAAGGCCAATAATCTCAAAACAAGGCTTATAATAAAGAAACGTTTTTTTTTCTCTCGGCAATTCCAACATATTGAACTCAGAATTAACAATAATATAAATTAATCAAAATCCATGCGTTTTGATTCGTAGATTTTAACACTTACGGTTGTTAACTTTCAGCGAAGCTATGCTACTTTTAAAAAAACATTTATTACATTCATAATAACTGTTAATAACTTTATTGTTAAACAAAATATATTTCAAAAGCAATATAAATTAATTATACGTACATACAAAGTTATTATATTAGGAAGTCATTAGTATAATTTGTGTGTATATGTGTGTGCGTATGAACAGCAGAATCGTAAGTATTAAAATACACGGTTCCATTATTTCCTGCTTTAATGCCACAATAGAACACTTTAATTCTTAAGTCCATGTTCTAAATAACCACGTCTTAAAATAAAGTTATTTGTATATATGTGTATATATATATATATATATATATATATATATATATATATATATATATATATATATATATATATACACACACACACACACACACACACACACACACACACCTATATATAATCCAAACTTACATCAATACCAAAAATTGGTTACTAGCTGTCTGAAGTTTCCTCACGTTACTTTCCAAAGTAATTAACACGTAAGGTATTTATATACAGTCCCTATATATGAATGCAGATTCGTCTGTCACGTTAACATATAATTTTCAAAAATAAACGAAAAAAATATCCAACAAGCGAAAAGCCACAAACAGTGCGTTTACAACATGAACTGACCAACCGGCACGCCAAACGAAGAAATTGAAGGCGGATTTTATCTGGTAGTGGGGGGGGGGGGGTTTCGGAATGGCTAAAAGAGTAACAAAATGTATCTGCTTACATGTTACGTGGAAATGCTGTAGACGTACGCGCCGTGACAATCTTGTAGTTATCTCTGTCTTGCTGGAAGGGTTGTTGGCTGAAGAAGTTTCAGCCTGGCAGCACTGGTTTGTGTGTTTGTTAGCCAGTAGAAAAGAGGAATAAAAAAAGGGTAAGGGGATGACGAAGTGGGTGAAACTGAGTTCCTATGTTAATGACGACCTCAATCTCCTTTCACAGTATTTGTCCTCGGCCCAACGCCTTGTCTTTTTCCGAGTCTGCCAACATTTTACGCATGCACAACGGGCCTGAGCGGTTGAAACAAACTGAGTTTCGAAATTTCTTAACAACTTTAGCATTATTTTTACTCTCGAGAGAAAAGGAAGAATTTCCTTTTTAATTCTCTCGCCGGGAGTATTGAATGTTTATTTTTTCCTTTCTCGTATTTCCACACTCGTGTAGCAGCTACCCTTTCGTGTTGGCATTTTTTTTTTTTTTTTTTTTTTTTTTTTTTTTTTTTTTTTTTTTTTTTTTTTTTTTTTTTTTTTTTTTTTTTTTTTTTTTTTTTTTTTTTTTTTTTTTTTTTTTTTTTTTTTTTTTTTTTTTAGTTTATGGCAAGTTAATTTAATTGTTTTTAAGGCTTTCGCTGTCCTCTTGAGTGGAAATAATGTCTCGGTTGTGTATGTGGCAGCAGTGGAAACGAACAATTATTTGAGGAGTATTTTAATTTAGTGTTTGAGAAGAGGTCGTACAGATTAAACTGTTTTCGTGATATAGTTTGCTGACCAAGCGAATGATCCAATCATTTCCTAATACGTATTTCAAGCCACGATCCAAAATTTCTCAAGAGCATTATATAGGTGCATGGTGTACGAACGATGTAACGGTGTTAGGTCATGGACATAAGTTGTGTTTCTATAACAATAATGCTGTGGGGCTTACAATTATACCTTGAGCGCCAAAACCAAGCGGCTGCAAGTCACTATGAACAACTATCCACAAATAAAAGTTATAGGGTCACCGCTTAAAGTTTCAAATCAAACAGCCTCCGCGAGAAGAGGCCATTCGGTTCTCGTCGAGCGTGCCAGTGTGGTCTTATCGCTCTCGTGTTACCAAGTACCAAGACGGAAGATTACAGCTTGCATATGTCATTTGAAAGTAGGTCCTATTCTCGTTTATCTGAAAAAAATATTAGATTGTGTTAAATAAAAGTTGCAATATATGTCAGTACAACCTATGACAATAGATTGCTCTTACCTTCATGTTCCTTTTTTATTAAAATATTGCAGACCTCTGAGGAGTACGTTCACTTACCCATTTGATTAACTTTTCTTTTTTTAAGCACCCAATGACCGATTTAAAAATTATCTTTCTGTGCGAGTTTTGTTTCATTGTATTCATAACTGCTAAAATTCATAGGTTACATTGCATAGACCAGTCTTATTAGACATCGAAAGCTGGTGTGTTAGTCATTACCGTGGTCCTAACTAGTTTGTGAGATTGGCCGAGGAAACTGAGCGAAGTTGTTTTTATACAGCACTGTTAAATTTAACGGGTCTATACAAATTTTGGGCGAATGTGAAGCTGCACTTCAGTGCGTAAACAGAATTCAATGATAATTTGTGTGTTACGTAGCTTACGTACAGGCACTCAAAGAGTGCACAGTAAACAGAACACATTATCACAGAAACGTTCAAGAGTCCACAAGCAATACGTACTGGTACCGTGGGTCGAATAGCGAATCTGTTTCGGTATGATTTAAAAGAACAGATAAGTATAATTTAAAAAAAAAAAACTAACAAAACTGAGTACCTACGTAAATAGCAGTCATGGAATTATCAGATAATTAGGTACCCATGTTCTTCGCGAAAAGAATTTTGCCACACTTTGTTTCAGTGCCTTACGTGCACATCTGCAGTTATGCTTCATGGTTATTGGCAAAGTGTCTATGTGTAATAACGTCTCTCATTTGACTGACCCAATTACAATAACGTTCATGCAACACCACACGTCTATGATTTGCGGGTAGAATCCCAAGGCTCGTGAGAGTTACAATTTCCAATCACTGACCATGAAGCAGAACTGCACATAGTGAGGCAAAATTGTTTCGCGAAAAAGAGGGATCCCTACAGATAGTGTAAGAAATGGCAGATGGCAAGAGTAAGTGATGAAATAAATTTACTTCACACTCCTCCCACCACACCAGCAAAAGAACACCAATAATAGTCACATAGTAAGAGGTACGCCGAATAACACAACATTCCCTTCAACCACCCAGTCCGATTCACAAATGCAGCACAAAAGAAAACTGGCATGTACATCCAAATATGCTGATTTCTACCACTGCAGATATCACCGCTAGCTGTTTTTTTTTCTTTAGGTCCTGTGGGCACTCGCTTCCACGAACATGGTTGGTTCTCTGTCCACAAGTCAACTATTTATTCTCGTGTGTTATGTTCCACGTTCCCTCATCCACGCCGCAAGATAAGCGAGTGAAAGAATAAACAGCGGGGAGTATAACAGTATAGATAAAACAAACAGACCACAGGTTTACCAGTTATTTTTTTATTGCTCTTTATCTGCAGCCCTATCATTATATAACCTTCCTGATATGCTGAGACTTTGCACGTGACATATTTCACTTTACTACAGCGAAACGACCTGGAAATTTCACAACAGTGGATTTTATTTCTTTACTTAAAATATAAGCGTACTAAGTTCTGAAGGCAACTTGCATTAGAAATTAGGCCTGGAAAATAACACGTAAAACTACAATATTACTACGTTCATAGACCAAAACGTAAAACCGGCGCTACCATTCAGCATAGATTAAAAAAAAAAAAACTCAAAGAGGTAAGTGAAGTGGTTGGATTCGCTGGAGGTAAACGATTTGAGCACGAATCGAGGCGTAGGCTACAGCAAACCTTCCCTAAAACTGATTCAGATTGTTTGACGTATCGGCCACAGAACTATCTGACGTCAAACATCCGAAAAATGGAACCTCGCCACCAAGACTAATAGACTCGAAAAATGTGTGGTAGCAGAAGTTGGCCAAGTTAAAGTGTCTTCATGTTGTTTAAAGTGTTAATATTTTTGGAGGATAAAGTACACACAGACAAAAAAAACATAATAAACATAGGTCTTATAATTAGAGCCCCGGAAATTTCGCGGATTCAACTGAGGAGAGGTTGGATTTCTAAGTCATGTATATGTTGGAAACTATTTCGATTGGGTCATTGTTAGAGCCACGATTTTATGGCGAAAAGATTTTTGCAACATTTGGTTTCGATGCGTCATGAGCACACCTGCAGCCCTGCTACACCGTCTGTGGTTGGATGATTTTTCCCTCACTTGCCTTGGCAAATTATAGACGTACAGACTCACAATAATCTTATTCTGATTGGTGCAGTCAAATGAGAAACGTGTCTGAACAAAGACACGCTGCCAATAACCTTGAAACAGAACTGCCGATGTGCACGTGAGTCACTGAAACAAAGTGAGGCAGAAATCTTTTCGTGACAAAATCGTGGCCCTAGTCATTGTTAGAGACCGGAAAAATTAGCGGGTTCACTGACCCGTAGGCTAGCTTCCATGAATATTTGTGAAATCGTGTAGGCAGCAGCTGTTTATTAGCTGCTCGCTGACATAGTGATATGGGTCTGCATTCTGTTATTGGCTCAGCTACTTCCAGGAAGCGTCGAGCTAGTCAAAAGCCAACTGTGAACGTGATACAGATGTATAGTTGCTAGAACTCTAGCTTGCGCCTAAAAGAAAACGCGAATTTATCAGGTCTCTAGTCATTGTTTATTAAACGTGACCTTGCGGACTCCGAACCAATGGCGGACATGCGTAAAAACGCTCACGGACTCCTGCGCTACATCGTCAAATGTTCAAATGCTCACTCACTGGAGCAGCAGCCAATGAAATATAGCTGAGGACAGTGCACACAGGACTGTGCAGTCTAGCCTGCTGGGCGTTGAACCCGCGAAATATCCGGGCCTCTAATTATAATACATACCATATGGTCTGTTGGCTCTTGTTCATCATTCGTCATTGCTACAGGAGTTGTTCTGTGTTACGTCCCTTCATAGTTATTCATCCTCGTTTGCAACTACTGGAATAACGCACATTTTGAAACACTGTTGTTTGGTCTCAGATGTGCTGGCAAGCATTCATAACGTGATTCTGTATAGTGTTAAGGGTTTTATATTTGTTAAGGTACCGGTTTTTTTATTTGTTTTTGTTTTTATGCATAATGCCTCTTCTCCAAGTATAATTTTTTTTCTTTATAAATCGCAATCTACCAGACAGCTGTATACTTCTAAAGCAGGTAAAATAACCACAATCGTAGTCGCTGGGAATAAATCGGCATTTGATAAATCTACCAATAACGGTATTTAGTCGAGGATCCATGACGGTTGGTCGTTGTTTCCAAAGGGACTAAATAAAACGTCCACAACTAACTCACGAAAAGATGATGCGTCGAAAAAGTGCAATCCAAGAAATCTTATTATACCCAACGGAATCATTGCAGCAGCCCCATTTTCAGAAAATTTATATTCGGATGCAGTTGATATCAAACCCGGATCTGAGCAGTGACAATCCGGCATCATGTTCGCCAAGACATCGCATCCAGGTCGCTTCTGTAAAATTTCGTCCTAGACGAACATTACGGGTACTAAACGAGAAAACTGCATTCCAATAACCTGATCTGTTCCTTTACAACATTCTGCATCTTACTGGCTATTTGACTTGAACATCAGACTTCTGAGCAAATAATTCTCGTGTGTATTCAAGCGATAAGAATGGATGTGAGACGTCATTTCTGTAAGCTTACGTTCAAATAAGATTGTAAGCCACAACGACAAAAAATATTAATTCAATCAACAAAACAGTAGAACCTGATTAATATTCCAAAACAACAAAATGCATTATTATAAAGTGACACATATGTATACCTAATACTTAAAAAAATAAAACCTTAAGGTCAAAACTGTAAAAAATGGAAATTATGAAGGTACAGAGTACATGTATTTTATGTACAATCCAGTATTTTGTTCTTTCAGCTGAAACCTATTTCTAACGCACCCCTGATTACCGTCCTGGCATATTGTTGTGCTGTTTTATTTGCCGGTGACTGTACTTCGCGTGAGCCACAGCACGCCACCCCCTCGCCCTGCAACAACCACGCGACGGCCAGGGGAAATTAGGGGTAGGGGAAATGTTGGTTTAATACGGGAAGGGTCACGAAAATTCTTCCCCTCCCAGGCAGCCGCGTGCAGGGTCGCTGGTGACTGGAACAATATTTTCCCAGAGGCCGCACCGCGTATCTCGCGCAGAGATAGAGCGGGAAGGGAGAAAGAAAATGGCGCGCGCACCGGCAGATATGGCGGGGACCAGTAAAAATACAGGAGGCGCGACTGATGAATAATGGAGACCAGTTTTCGTCCGAGCGGAAGGTGGAACTCACAACTCGGATCCGGTCGGTCATGACAGGAAATAGAAAAAGACGAGAAAATAATTCGTCATTTCTCTCTTGGCGTCGAATCTGTTCTCTGCGTTGTAAAAATTGCTCACTCGCATGACACGGGGACAAGAGTCTGAGAGGTTTCTTAGTTGTGTCCTATTTAAGGCGAAAGTTTCCTTAAAATCGTGTTTTTATTTGTATTTATCAATCACATAAATGCTGTGTTAATTATTTAAAAAAGAAAGTGTCAGTAGGAAATAGAAAATGTGTTAATCATTTTATGTTCATATTAATTTACATTTCTTTACTGTTTTGATCTGTGTAATCGGGAGACAAATAAATTATTCAACGATTTCAGTTTCACGCCAATAGATAGATATAGCAGTCAGCTCACGTAAGTTTACAAAATTATTGTAAGTAATGCTTCATATCACTACTGACTCTGAAATTCAAAAATTAAGTCATGAAACTTAGTTGCAAGCAAGAGAAAATATTAGGAAACCAACTCGAAGGTCATGGGTTTGAAACGCGTGCTGGATGTGTTCGTCGTCCGAAACACTTTGCGCTTCGGGCTTTCACAACGACGTTTGCGTTGGGACTTCTCATAAATAATGGTATAGACTGTTAGTGCCAGAAGAAGTTATCACATTCTCTTATTCGTTTGCGGTTGATGACACACATTACCTGTAAAAACTAGCCACAGTCATCTCCCCCTAGCAGGATTCGACAAAAAAAAACATTCCAGGATGTAGTTTCTTTGACATTCTCTATTGCAATGCATACGTCTGTCAAAGAAAACAAAACATAATAAAAGATGTCAGCAGGATATACTTTAGTCAACAGGATACAAACACAACAAAAAGGCCGAATAAAACAAGGATAACCAAAGAAAAAATAAGGAAAAAAACAGGCAACACAAGTTTGAGATCTGCTTTGGCAAAAGGACAAAGAGATAAAATATATTAACCTCAAAAATATGACAATACGATGAAACGGAACAAAACCCGGTCAAACACAAAAAAAAAAAAGAAAACAAAGGACTCAGACAACATAAATTAACAAAAATACAAAAAAAAAAAAAAACGAAGAGACGAAACAAAACAGTAGTTTTCCAAGACAAGAACAGAAAGGCTAAGTTTCGGGAACTGGAATCTGTTCCTGTCTTCAGGCAAAGACACATCGGGTTCAGCTCGAGAACACGAGTACGACTGATGAGGGCTGGAAATCCCCGGATATGTATCAATACATCCACCTATCTTGCTTAGCCAATGGCAGACGTGTTGTCTACTGATTGACCGCGCAGCTTAGAGTTAATCGGACTGGTTGTGGTGGGTCAGGTGATTCCTGCTGTTTTATGCTGTCTCTCTCTTAATCAATGAGATCCATGTATCTACAGGCTTTGATTGTTATTTAGGGTGAATTGTTTATATTGTTACAGGAATGCAATATTACATGTGGACAGTTCTCTTAGCTCTTTGGACTAGAGGTCTTATAAACAGAAAGAGTTTTATTAAGTTATAGATCTATTAGCTCACAAAACGTACAAAAATACACAAAATAGCAATTTAACTATGGCTTTCACAGCACTCTTATTGTGCACACAATTGCAATTACATCACAGAAACGTTAACTAACTTTGACAAAGAACAAAACTCTTTACGATTAATTAATTAAATACTAAAAATCATAATAAAAGTTCAGTTATACATCAATTAACAATCTTTCAAATAGTGACAATGTACAACCTTAACAGTCCGAAGTGGTGATAAATCGCCGTGTGCTGCGCAGCACACCGAGTGCACCACTGTCTTCACTCTTGAGGTCTTCGGTGCTACTTTTTGTCCGTCGACTCGCAGCAGAAGTACTATTGTTTCACCCAATACTTCTCCGAAGGTATGTGCCAAAATCTTTCAGTAAACTCTGATGTCACCAAGATGTCCTCGCCAGTCTCTCTCCACAAGCTCAGCAACTTCTTCTAGCAGGACCAATAGCGAACTCCCCTAAGTTGTCAGTGACTACTCTCTCCGACACACCTCCAGGGTTGTCCTCCACTTCTTACCGCCTTTCTGCAGCACGCCAACACCTTCACTGCTGCAGCTGATACAACACCCCAAGTGTTGTCTGTCCTTATGCAGCTTGCTAGTGTTACACAGCCTTGATGTCGACTGCCGCCGCCATGATGCCGCCCCCAAGGTGCTCCTTGTCAGCTACGCCATACCGACTCAATACCCCAAGTGTTGTCTTTTCCACGGCACATCACCTCAAGCGACGCCCATCGTCGCCCCAGAGGCACCGAAGCTAACCCACGCCACACGCGGCTCTCACACTCACATAGGTTTTTAAAAAATACATCAAAAAACTCCCTCTATTTCGAATTTGGAGGCTTTTATGTGGCCCATTTTGTGACATCAATCGGCGATGCAACATGATGACCAGAGGTCTAAAAACAGATTACCATGCTCATACCTGCCGAGAGTCATGTAGGTAAAGGCATCATCAAGGAATCCCAGGTTATGCTTAGCCTTTGAAACACACATGGGGAATCCCAATGATGTCTCAGTTGTTGAATCATCAGGATGTCCACCCGATACGACACAACATGCCTCCAGCCAGACCAAAACGCAACAATATAAATAATGGCAGGAAAATATTAACTATCTGATCTGGTAACTAAAGTTCAAAAAGTTCTCACTTTATCCCAAAACACCTTTAGTAGCGATGCAGCATTTTGTGAGCGCTATAAGATCGCCTTTACAGCTCCGTCACTTTTGAGTCTCTAATGCGCAGGTAGACGGCATCTTTAGGACCTCGTTACCTGCACTTCATATGAGTTGAACTGAAATATGACTATTTCTTTTTACGAAACTATTTAATGCGCACAATAATTGTTTATCTAAAAAATAACACGCACACCAAAGTATGTCACTGCAGTCTTAAAAATTCGGCACGTTCATTAGAAACATTTTTTTGGCCCCTCAAATGGCTGTATCTGGAAAAGCAACAACCAAATAAAAAAAACACAATAACAGAATCGATCGTCAGACTTTGAACAATAATGCCCACAAATAAAATAATCGTACCACCTCTTGAAGTCTCATAGAAAAAAGAATGACAGTAAAGCACTGCACGCCAGCTGAGTTGCTTGCGCGGAGAGACGATAATACATAACATACTCCGTTTAACGGCAACCTAACCACTCCATCGATTACCTGCCTCGCACACAAACACAGCCTATCTAGGGAGGACCCTTAACATAAGCACCTGTATTTACCTGTTTACCCCGACGTGGCAGATTTTTTGGGGAGGACGGTACAAAGGTTGGCAGAAGCCCACCACGGAACACAAACGCCGCCACTAGTCCGGCGTGACTGACGGTGATCTGTCGTCAGTCTCTTGTACCGGCGCGCTGCGGCCAAGAATAACGAGCATCTTCTTGCCTGGCGATGTCGGCAGGAGATAGCTTCTGTGGCGCGCGCCCATTAGCGGAGGCGTCGTCGATGAGAAGCCGGCCGATGCGCACACGACTGATCTGGCGCCATACCCATCGCGTCGCCTCACGTTAGACAAAACACGGCGTAGACAGCGCGCATCAACTGCGTAGTAACTTAAGTCCTCAGTCCGAACCACTGAATAAATTTATTTCGTTGGGATTTACGCATTGTCGACAACGAGGCAAGGTCGGTAAGTAGGCGTCTACTGCGTGGTCATTAAGGGCCTGTTCCTTAGTTATTTTCCACACTGTTGCCAACAACTCAAATATTTTCTAACCAAAAGCTTGAAACAGTTTGAGACAATGTGCAGTCACACTATGCACAATACTGTGGATGCGTTTTCAAAAATAATGTACCATTCGTCAGCAATAATTATTTTGCCTATACTTAATGGATAACCTCTCTTAACAAGTCAATGTCTGCCCGAGTAGGATCAATTGTGCAGTCAGTAGGAACCTACATAGTTTCGAAAAAAAAATATTAATCATATAAAATACAAGTATGTCGATTTCAGTTCATTTGATGTCAGCGTTGTTGTATTTACATAGGAAGAAAATACACGGAACTGCATTCGGTAATTCGTCGCCAACCATGCAAGTACTAAGTTAACTATTGATAATGTTGAATTATTATGCAGTAATGGCTAGTGATTTTTTTTCAAAGGTTAAATCTTTAGTACTCACTTTATCTCGACTAACGTGTCATGTTTCTGGCTAAGTGGTCGCAACAAGTTGACATTTGTACTGCTTCGCAGCTTCGACGTGAGCTTTTACGAAAACAATGGAACCGAAAATATTTTACTTGTAGGAAATGTACTGTGTAAGGGTTGGGCATTGTTTGGTATAATTATAAAGTTACGAATTTTTCGGTGCAGAGCGTAGGAATCGTTCAAAGACGTTAAACTAAAGTGAAGATATTTTAACCAGCATTAAATACAGGGGTGATTACAGAGCAGCACTTGAATGAAGAAGTAGAGTAAAGAGAACGACATCCCCAACAGTACAGGGACGTCAGGGGCATTGTACTGACAGCTTTCAAACAAGGTCACTGTTTACAATTTATTACTGCTCTTTATCTTCATTTAATGTTTTGTTTTAATTAAACTCCACTAATGGTTGTTTTGAGGAAGTCTGTACTTTCGATCATTTATAACCGTTCCACGTATTCGCGAGCCCCCCTTCCCCTTAAAGGATATCATTGTGCGAAACATTTTAATATTTCATGTAGGTATAAAAGTTCACTGCTAAGTAAACAGGTATATAATCAATTTCGACCGCGTGCAGAGGGGCAGGGGTCATTTAAATTTCAAACCACAAAAAAAATATCGCACAAACTGTCCAAAAACAACCGCATAGTAATCAAACCACGCGAATCCTTGATAAACTGATGACGAAAATATTAGTGGTAGAATGTTGTACGATGCAATTTAAAAACCTGCACAATGTAGCTGCATAGCGCTGTAGTTAGTTCCATCTTGCGCTCAACAGATATCTTACATATCTTACTACTAACGTTCTGCTCTGTGCAGATTATAAAATTCCAAGCATTCCAAACATGATTCTGCGTTGACTTTCTCCGTGTACAGTGTTGTCACATTGTGCACGTTAAATGTCATCGTATAACATTTCGCCAGTTACATTTTAGTCTCCAATATTGCTCAGGATTCGCGTAGTTTGTTTATTTTGCAGTATTTCTGGACATCCTGTATATAAGAGCGTTGCATACCTCGGAGAACTGGTGCGTGAAAGGATAGGGAATAACATGTTTTTTTTTATATCTAATGTGGTTCAATCATCTTTCAATGTATCGCTTCCGGACGTAAGCCATGTTCTGCATTGGGAAGAGGATATTATTTCTAAATGAATTAAAATGTGGAGTAAAACTTACAAGTTAGTGATTTGAGTTAGTTTTTTTTTAGATTAAACGTACTTACTGTATCGCATGTTTTTAGAGTACATATTGAAAATAAAACGCCTAAAAGATCCTATAGCAACGTGGTCGCGCCGAAATGAAGAAAAAAAAGTCTGTGGTGGCTTAATGTAGGTTCGACAGATACTCGGTCACATGTAATATAATTTGACACGTAAGTCCCCGTGCTTGCTGCTGCCAGGGATGTAAGGTAGGCATAGTCCTCAAAGGTGCGCTATTTGTCAACGTCGGCACGTGATAAGCACCCACGAATCAACCACCTACTTTCCTACTGAAGTTTTTATTGGGCTTTTTTACGTCTCGTCGACTGCGAGGTCATAAGATACTCTTAGATACAACTTGACGCTGGGACAGAACTAGGAGAGCAGTCGGCCATGGACTTAGAGAAGTGTCCATCCCATCGTCCGTTTAGAACGACTTCGAGAAACCAATAATGGTCGAAACCGGGGATGAGTATTCGACGTGTAACTGTTGCGCCACCTCGCTCGGTCACGTTGCATTAAGTGACGAAGTTATTCTGGACGAGACAAAATTTCATCTCTAGGCGTTCAAACAGTACCTGTCTTAGAGTTTTCTCTAACCAACCCTAAAATATTACTTAAATAAACCGCAAGACAAACAAAATTGTGCCATCTGGCTAGCTTCCCGAGCGCTATGAAAATGGAATATATTCACAAAATACTCCAGTTATCAAAATGGCATCTTAGAAGTTTGTTTAAAGCCATGTTCTCCTGTTCCTACTGCGATTGCGATTCTAAGTTTTTTAAAACTTAAACGAGAGCAGATATCACAAATGCGACTGGCAGTTTCGTAAAAAAATTTTTTTTTGCCGTAATAGGTAATTTTTTCAAGAAAATATGTTCTACGATTAATTGTATAATTTGCTAAAGTCTTAGTATTGAGAGAATTGGAAAAATATTGCCGAAGTTACAAAAATTATTTTAAACACACCTGCAAACAGATATTTTTATGTACTGTATGTTCTCTTCGACACTTAAAACATAATTATTACGACAACTGAATAAGCAGTACAGCATTTCCTATCCCAGCGTAGTGAAAATGGCTAAAACGGGCATATTCAAAGTCAACTTTAAGTGTTAAAATTTCAAGACAGAAAAATCACACATCAAAACTTTATCTTATCCGGTCATGAAAACATAGGGTTACCACTTCCCTGGTAAAAAAAAAAAAATCAGTTGATTTTCAAGCATTCACAAGCATTCAAGTTTCTTCAAAACTAAAAAATATTGAGAGGCACAATTTTTTCGTAAGTCGAATATTTGGTCCTCGAGTGATAATTTATATGCCAAAATTAAAAATGTCCGTTAAAAAATGTCTAAATAAACCAAAATAGAAATGTTTAAGCATCTGTGCATGCAGTTTAATTGCATTCTTTGCAGTCGCCAGTGGGAAGACTGCACTGCACGCCAGTAAAATGCTCTGAGCACAGATGCGAGAGACAAGCTGTATGTGTGGAACTCTCAGTCTTGGTGCGCATAAGTTCCGAAGCATCGTTCGCGCAGAATATCCGCAACTTGGCGGGACCGTTAAGGTTTTTCATGTGTGAAATTCATAATTTTTAATTTCTGCGAAGTTATGTTAGTTTCGTAGACGTTATTAGTGACATTTGCCTCTAATGGAAAAGTTCTCAGCATGCAAACTATACACATACGTGTTACTGGAGCCTACACGCAATAAAATCCAACAGATCTGCTGAAGTGAAATACTTCACACTGAATTCAGATGCCACTGGCAACGTAGTAGAAGTTATAAATCCATAAACCAACATATTTTCGTATTTATAAAAATTTACTGAAAATAATATATTTATACATATCGAAAGATAGCGACGTGTTTGTCACACTAAAAACGAAAACTATTCAATATCAAAATGATGTCTTAGCAAATCAGGCTTCCTCCTGAATGCGACGATACCAAGTTTACAGCAGTGCGAACTGCCAATTCGTTGTGGCGTACGTCGGCGGTAACAAGTGCACATCCCTACGCGACGAGACGCCATGACGAGGTGTCTTACAGCCGCGACAAGAACTGGTAGTAGCGTGACCCTGCTCTGTCAACGCCCGTGGGGGACTGAATCGAAAATATAAAAGCAGCTCATTATACACTGATTTAGCACGTCCTGTCGTTCATATGGGGCGTCAGTGAGACAATGTATTTGTCACATAAACTATTAAAAGTTAATGTCTTGGCTTTGCTGTCTTGTTTCAGCTGTTTTCGCAATAATTATTCTTTTAAGCTTACACGAGAGAAGGTACCAAAATTCTTTTCGTCAGTTTTGTTTCAAATGGTATTGCAATGACAACTATTTTTTTTCAAAACAAATACATTATACGGTTTCAATTAAAAAGTCAATTAATCGGAATTTCGTTAATTACATAATTAGTTATAACCACAGTTAGAGACGCTGGTTTATCGCGGGAAAACTTGACTGTTTGCTGGATTTTAACACACTTTCAGCTTATGAAATAATTACTGGCTTTCGCTTATACTTGGAGCTGTTACCCTGTTTGACTCAGCCAATAACAATCCCGACAGTGTTATATTTCATGCTTGTTATTGGTCCGCAGACACATACATTGTGTCAGAAGTATATCACCGAATCATATATGTTGCAAGAAACTACAGTGTTTTCAAGAGTATGTTGGCACAAAACGTTTTCCCTATATACCATCATCTCTAGCCGTGGTATCTACTTCTATGAAAAAATCAGCCAACACGGAGATTTTATACAAAACTGCTAAACATATTTTGATGCCTGCTCTCGTTTAGGTGTATTAAATTAATATCGCTAAAAAAAAGTAGAAACAGGAGACGATTTTAACGAGCTCTTGAACGGCCATAACAGCCCTATACAACAGGCGTTTGACGCCACGTTTGAGGCACAAAACAGGCAGGAAATAAGAGCCAGGCTGACCCACGCGTCGATAACCGTGTTGCCTTTATTCGCGGGGTGTGAAAACGGCGTGAAGTGTTTTGGCCGTTGGCTATTTCCTAGACTTTAAGCGATGACCCTACTTATTTATTTACGGCTAGTGCGTAGTCAAGTCTAGCGCTGGCTTCTGTATTTTTGTTTTACGATTCAGGTTGGTATTTATTACATGATAGTATTCGTAAAAATAAGTGTTTGGCCATTTTGAGATGCCCCGAATTCATGTAACTAAGCACGATTTCGAGAAAACAAAAATAGAGAAACCTAGTTTTAAATGTGTTTTATTTTCGTAGATAAAGATCTCGAACACTCGAACACACCTTGAGTAGTTTTTCTTAAAAAATTTAACTCCTAACACGCCACAACAGTGTACATGCACCATCTGTATAAGGCTCTTAAGACTCGGTTTCAGTCGCAATTTTGAATTTTATTATTTTTTTCGCGTTTTATAAATGTTAAGAAGAAAAATGTAAAATCGGCGATTATACACCAAATTCTATTTACTTTGCGCTACAGTACAAAAAAATGCCACACAGATTGCCGCGTAATTATTTGTTAACATCTGAATCGTAATGTCTGAACTGTAGCGCAAGATCAATAGAATTTGAGGTATTTTCACATATTTTACATTTTTCTTATCAGACTTTCAAAACACCGAAAAACGTAATTATTTGATATGGTGACTAAAACCTAGCCTTAATTAAGGAGTTGGCCCGCCGAACAAGGTCAGTAAATCGCAGGGAATCATGCAGATTCAGCGATAGTGCAAATCCTGTTTAATTTTTTTGCCCGTAAGGGGGTTCGATTTTCACTAGCGAGATGCCAGCCGGTACACATACGCTTTTATTAAAGATGAGAGAAGGAAAGCTGGTTTTAATGCAACTGTGCGCAATCGATGTAGGGTTTGAGTGGGAGGAAGGAGGGTGGAGATAAGCAGCGGCAGACACACGGCGGACATAAAACATATATAAACGCCGTGATGAAAAGAAAACATCGGTCTCAGCCAACAGCTGCAGAAAAGGAGAGAACAAAAATTGGGTGCATCCAAGCGCCGGGTTCCGCATGCACTCACAAATAAGTGATAGTTCACTGTAGCACGGTGTTGTTAATAATTTCTACTTTGCTCTTATCCTCATGCTCGCTCCTTGCGTGGGCAAAGGATATTTAAATGAAAAGCTGAGAGCGGCCTTTTCCAACCTAACTTATGCTAAGTCGACCAGTACGCGGTAACCAAACACATCCCAGACAAATCCCGGGCAGCTCTATGGAGATACATTAGGAAAAGGAGCGAAAAATAATTCAGCAGCAAAAATTTTACTGACAATGGTGTAGTTAAATAAAGAAGTTTTTCGAAAAGTATTTATGTATACGTTTTCGGTGTCAATCTTCCGTTAAAACCAAATTTTAAATAAAAAAATTATATAATGGAAGTAGAGTAGCATTCTTTGAAAAAATAATCACTACCGGCAAAAGATGCCAGTACCGTTCAAAATATGCGTCCAAAAGAATATAAGAAATTGCCCTGGAAAGATAAATAAATATCGTACGGAAAGTAACCGAAGAACTCTGCATCATATAGCGAGAACATATTACTGACTGGGGGTTGCAGACGTCTACAAAATTATATCTGATGACACGCAACGAAAAGCCCGGGGCGTGGCACATAATTCAACGCTAAAGGCATTAATCTATAACTGTACGTTTTTTTAAACCAATTTGCGAAAATTAAACAATAGTAATCCTGGTCAACAATTTTAGTCAACATTTTAAACAAAATTATTTCCAGTGTTACGAACTACTGAGGCACCATCTCTGACGCCGGAACCTCGTGCATTTAACTGCGGCGCAAGAGATCACGCGTAACGAATTAGTAATTCTGGATAAATATTTACTCAAAGTAGGCAAATACCATTATCTAGTATTTTAATTGAGTATTACATATCCACATAGGCTTCGAAAAAAGCGTAGAAATCAATTTATTATTTCAGCGTTTATTTATCTACCATCCACTCTTAAGATGAATTGGCAGAGCTACAAGTATTTCGTGGATTAATTCTAGGTCAGATTATACCCCAAAGGCGTATACTTCACTGTTACTAGTATGACAGGACGACAGCTGTTTTGACAAACGTTGGACGACTGCGAGCAAGTGATAAATAAGGAAATAATTAGTAGGGGATATCACGTGCTACCTGCTTGTACGATTATGAAGCCAATGGATAATCGATTGTTGCTGAGGTGTGTAAAAATCTGGGAAGTACACTGTTATGTTGTTGCTGTCAACGTAAGTACGCGAAATACTCGCGCCTATATGAGTAGGCGATAGAATGCAAACTGCGGGAGAAACAAACTGTACTCAGACAAAATATACTGGCCCAGCACGTCAACACCTGTCACATTTCCTACGCTGGCTCCACCGGGTATCAAACCCGGATTGCCTTGGTGGGAGACGAACGATCTAATCTGTGCGGTATTTTTACCTGGAATTTTGTTGGTGTTACTTTTATAGTGACTTCTAAGTGTAACTGAATAGTTCATTTGGCGATAATAGCAGTTTGGTAAGGACGTTTTCTCTATCATAAAGTACCTGAATATGGGCGTCTAAATGGCACATTTTTATCCCCTGCTCCTCAGCCAGAACCAACCATGTTCTCAAAATAAGCCCTTCACAAGACCTTATGAAACATATTCTTTCCTGTAATTTTGAAAGATATTATCCGAATCACTTATTTTGCAACTACTCCACAATGGTATCTATACAGCTGAATTGTTGGGATTTTACCCCAATGTCATTAATCTGAGTCTTAAATAACCGTAACAGATTACTTCTTGAAACATGCTTAGTAAATATTAACAGTTTGATTACAAGAATACGGAATTTATCTAAACTTATTTCATGCAACAGAATATTTACAACTATTATCTCCTGGAATAACAACCCACCTGATTCGATATGGCTGAACGCGTAAAAGAATAATGTTGCCTTTATGCGCGTAACTACTCAACTGACGCAAGGTATTTTCGTAAAATATGTTGTATGCAACTTTAAATCGAGTCCTTATGATTGTAGTTGTTTGTGGAAAGTATGGCGTACAGTCTAAAAAATATATATATTCTGTTTTACAAATCAAATTTTAAATTTTCGCAATACAGCAGTCTATTAAAAAAAAGACCAATTGAAGCCATTTCGAGGGTTTGCGGAAACATATTTCTAATTGACGTGCTGTTTTTAAAACCCAGAAGCGCGTGTGCGTTCATTTAATCAATTAAATTATTAGAAACACGATTATAGGTCGTTCGGGATAAAGTGAGGACTGAAAATTTAAGCTTTGAAAAATATCACTAGCCGTTACTGTATATAATTCAACATTAGCTATAGTCCCCTTACTGCTTGTATGGTTGGCAACGAAATTATGCAATATAGTTCCGTGTGTTTTCCTATTTAAATACAACCATAATGAAACAATACCTACCGAAATCGACATAATTGTATTTTATACAAGCAATTAAATGTTTTATCAAACTGTATAGATTCTCACTGACTGCACAATTTATCTTACAAGCGCAAACATAAAGTGACGTGGCCCGAGAGGTTAGATATTTCTCGTCGTTAGCCGTTACACGCGGAAAGATACGAACTGGCTGAAAATATAACTTTAGCAGGGCTTTTTTGAGTGCTCACTTTATCCCGAACCACATATGTCAATTTCCAGTTGAAAAGAATACACTTGAAACAACACAGTTCATCTGCCAGGTTCTCCTAGGGGACTGATGCTTGCGGCGCCTTGCGGTCGGTTACCCGCAATACAAACACGTAGCAGGGAATTGTATATTGGTAAGGGGCGCGTTAAACAACACTTCTACTGGCTATTTGAGTTAGATCTTCGGCGGGTCTTCCTGGCGGGTGGGTTTGGGAGGGGAAGGGGAAGGAAGGGGGGTAAACTCTGGCGTTCTTCCTGCCACTTCCGTGAATCGCTTCTCCGTCCTTAGGATCCCCTGTCACGTCCAAGGATTGACGGACACTTAGCCAAACCCAAGCTCCTTTGATTTGGTTGAGATACTCTCAACCGAGTTCATAGCCTTCACACTAGCAACCTACTGAGACCGTTTCCTGCTAAGTCGAGTATCATTTCGTTAGTAAATCTTACTGACGGCTCATCTGCAGCGGAAATGTGTGTGTGTGTGTGCGTGTGTGTGTGCGTGTGTGTGCGCGTGTGTGTATTTCATCTCATAGTTTATACATTTTAACATGCCGAGCCAATATGTCACGGCAGTTCAAAATTATCAATAGTAACATCTGGCAATAATAAAAGCTTACAAGAAAAAATCAGGCATTTTATTTAACATACTCGCGAAAATGTTTCAATGAATAAATCTTGAAAATTACAAAACTGTTGTTTTATCAATTGTTATGCAATATAATTCCCACAAATAATAATTATTTAGTACCTTAATAGCGTTGTTCTCGCCATAAATTATCATTTCTATACGTGGGTTAGATTTTACTATAAGTGAGACCTTAAACACGAAGTTGACCGACGTGGCATTCAGAGAAAAAAAAATAGTTTTAAAAAACAATTAAATCAAACGAATATAACCTATAAAGTACTGTTCACCATTGGAAAAATAATGTGTACATATATAAAACAATAAATTTTTGTTTCCCACGATTTAAGGGTCTCGTCCTAGCACCGGAACGATTATCGGATAAACGGTCACGCACACATACGCACACAGCACACATCCAACTGATCTGTATACTTCCTCCCTTATTTCAAGGGCGTTTAAGTGGAGAAAAAAAGGTAATTTAACACTTTAATTAAATAGTGTTGGTTAAGTTCCATTATCGGAAAGCTGACCGAGCTAATTTTTTTCTTTCAAAAATTAGTGCAGCCAGTTTTCCGATAACGGTATTTAATAATATAAATTTTCATGCTTTACAGTCTTATCAACAGTGAAAACCTATCAACATAATGTGATTAAATAGCTCGCAAGAAAAGTACCGGTACATGTCACTGGCTACTGCTATACGTACATGAGAACTAATTATATATATATATATATATATATATATATATATATATATATATATATATATATATATATAATTTTGTATAGAAAAAAATTGTTTTGAGTTTTATGCTTTTATTCAGTAATTGTAATGCAAAAATACTTTGTAATGTTTTTTTATATGTTAAACAGTAGTCTGTGTCATATAGTTTCAATGTGAATTACTTTATTTAATCATGTTCATTGGTTTTCACTGTGCCAAAGAAGCACAAAAAAAATTGTTGCTTTGAAATTCCTTAATGGGAAAACTGGATGAGCAAAATTTTTACAATACGCAAATTAATTCAACTAACGCATACAAAACTAACTCCTTTTCATACAAATTAAAAATTACTCGTTACTTACTTCAACTATCTTACACGGAAATTATGTTATTGATCTTCGAAGTCAAACTAATCCATACTTCAGTTTAAAAAAAAAGTTGTTTCAACAGTGTCTAACCCCATTTCGTCAGAAAAGAATTAGGACGATTCATTTCGGAGTTGATGTATTGTCAGTAAACAATGTCTGGGCGGGTGGAATTCGTAGTACTATGTTACTCTCTCATCGGCATGACCAAGAATTTTCATACTTAGCAACGGCCCGGAAGTGAATATATCACATCCCTTCGCCCCAAACGTCCCGGCGTACTTCCAGCCGCCCAGACGTGTTGCTCTGACGACAGCCGCTACCTCATCGCGCGGAGCCGCTGACAGCGGTAACTCAGGCAAGTGTATCGACAGGTCGCTCGCGCCGAGTTACGGTCTAACCACCGCGGCGACAGGCGACGACGGGCCATGTATCCTGCGACGAACGATGGAAGGGGGTCGAGGGTAATTGCCGTCGACGTGGAATTGGGGTGGCCTGTCTCGTCCACGTCAGTTCCTAACTACTCACCCCGTGGCCGTACACGCATCCGAGAAGGACGTGTGGTCTTTGGTATTTCAGATCTACTGCCTGTCGTTCAGTGTGTGTTGATCTTTCAACGCGCCGACGGGCGATTGACAGAAATACCCAGTGAAATATTGGCTATTAACAGTCTGGTCCACTTTTTTGCCACTGCGCACCAAATCAACCGTCGGAGAGCCATTAAATTTGCCAATTCTTTATTATTTCTACTCAGTGTTTGCTGACACAGACATTCAACTTTCTTGAGAGAAAAAATTTAGGCTAAATAGCGCGTTGTACTTTACCGCAAAATAGAGCAGTTCAAGTGTTCATCTAAAGTAGAAAACAACATACAACTGACTTAAAATATTTTCAACGTAACAACAGTAACAATGAAAGCGAATCAGGTAAATTAGCGGTAAGAATGCGTGTTAAACTGGTCTGGATGTTTAATCAGACGGCAGCTAATCTAATTAAATAACAAATGATGTGGTATAAGACTCTACTGTCTAACAAAAAATGTGACTTAACTGATGAGTTTCCAATTCATAATTATTTTCGCATACAGGGCTGCTACTCACCACTGTCAAATACACATCATTCGATACCGTCAAACGCCGTTGTAACGTTATACACTCCAGGATGGATATGAAAGCAGTTCCTAGCAACTAGTACCTTCAGATTCATCTCGCGCCAGAGCTTAACTGGGAGTGTTACGTATGTTCTGGGAGGATTCGCGCCCAGTATAAATACTACAGGCGACGGCCGAAAGGGCAGTGATTGTTTGGCGCTTAACCTGCGGCAGAAGGTAGCGGCGAGTATAAGGATACCACAGAAGATCGACGAGGGGATTGGGATGTGTAACATTTAAGATTACCGTGCCTGAAAGTGTACTGAACTGATACGTGGGAATCCCAGATACATATTACAGTAAATGTTGATACCGAGTTCCCACAAAAAATATTGGTCTCCTCTTCAAGACCCATAGTAAAAACTTGGACGCTAGTTTAGTGCTTAGCACGTAGTCGAGATGCGACATTAGGCGCTTGTGTCAGTTTTGCCCACAGCATTCGCTCGCGTCTGTGCCATTAACTTCAGGCAGGCAGTGCCCTTAGTTGTAAGTTTATGCTTGTAAATCAGCTGAACTAAACCCACGATAACGCTGAAATGTGAAACGGGGATCAAGCCCCTGGACGGGCAGTCGGGTGGACGCGAGACGGTGGGAGGTGTATAGTCGACGCTCACGCCCGCCGCCAGGAGCGCTGCTGTCACGCCGACGCCCGAGCCAGGACGTCCGCCCCCGACATACATCCATCATCCACCTTTCCTGCCCAGCGTTACCAACCGTTCGCGTCATGTCCCCGCCACACAGAGAAGCACAAAGAAAGGAAAGCAACAAATTAAAAGGATTTTTAGCTTCACCACGGCCTATGCATTTCCCCCCGATGAGCGTGAAATTTAGCTGTGTTCAGGCGGGTCGTACTTCCGCACCCAGAGGTGTAGTCGCGTGTAATGGGGTGTAGTTGGACTGGGACCTAAAGTGTAAGAAGTACAGAGAGTCTGCCTGAACGCCTTGGTGTAGTTGAGGGTGAATTACTTTGTTTATTTTCTGTGTTAGTGTCATGGCGGTAAACGTAAATGCTCTTAGATACTTGGATGCAGATGATGAATTCTATGATGAACCTCCTGTTATAGCACATATTTCAGCAAATCTGCACAATGTTTTGCATTAATTATTGTTTTGAAATAATTACATTATGGTCCTATAACATTAATGCAGGTGTCTATGTCATATGTTACATAGCATACAATGCACTGGAAATTAAATGTCTACTCTAAAATTTAGTGTATTAGAGTTACGAGATGATTTTATAATTATTTTTATAATCAAAGAAGTGTGACACACAGAAAAAAACATGACTAAAAATCGCAATACACATAACTTTATTTTACACACCTCCCGGATGGAAATTAGTACTATGTTTAATATTTATCAGAAGTTATCCTTTCTCATTCGAAGCTAAAAAGGCCAATTTATTGTAAAATACAACTACGTGGAACGCGTTCTGAGAATAGCGCCAAGATCTATTTTAGAACTTCTACACCCAAACTATTACACTTCGCAGAGGTGCTGCAGAAGGTGAAGCACTCGGGTCTGAAAGTTGTAGTTACACCGGCTGCCTGAACCCTTTGGTTGTAACAACCAAACCGTCACTTCCAGCAAAAAAAAAAGCGAAGTTGTAGTTTGGGTGTAGAAGTTGTAAAAGTTCCAGCTAGGTGTAGACCACCTAAACAAAGCTTTTGTCACTTTTAAAAAGGGTACATGAAGTGACAAAAGAAATTTAGGTTTATTTTAGCGCTGTGTTCTAAACACACCGATATCCCCATACTGTATGTGTAGTATTGTGTCTCTTTACATAGGGTTGGCGAGGGGGGTGGGAGGGGGTCGCGATGGCCGAATGGTCAGACTATTCGCCTCCCATCAAGGCGATCCGGGCTCGATTCCCGGCAGGGTCGGTCTCAGAATCTTGGCGTGTTTGAATCGTGCCGGACGATTCCGTTGGTCGGCAGGTTTTCTCGAGGATCTCCCGTTTCATCCATCCCTCCATACATCATGTCACCCCTCACCAACGTTAAAGACATCCATGTTAAGCGCTGACCAATATCCCTCCCACTCGCGTACATACGTACATATATATAGGTTTTTTTGTGTTATCTAGTTATAAATATATTAATTTTTTTGCAAATAATATGTAAAAGCTAATAAGCGAATGTTGCAATGTTTACATATTACTTTATCGTTGCTTGCTCACCGACCGAAGTGTTAATGACACAAATAAACTACAGAGGCCTGGATTAAAAAACAAAGTTTTATAACTAAATTATCAAAACTTGTCCTGCCAGTGCGTAAATACAGATATATGTTGGTCAAATTGCGAACCTTACCCCCTTCTTTTGTCCTATATGCCATAAGGGGATACTACGTACAGCGGTTTATGTGCTGCAGATCCATCTAGTGACGAGTTATAGCAAAATAGTTATCGCGAATATGGTATCCTACCTATATCAATTTCAGTGGCAATCGAATGAACGGCGTACAAGTTGATGAGATTCAGCACCAAAAAGCGGCGAGTTGGGAAGTTAGAGTAAAACTAACAGAATAAAAACCTAAATGAAAAAATACATGTAAGTGCCAAGTTTCATTGTAATCGGTGAAAAGGTGACGGTGTTTATCAATCTCATACATGCATACCAACGTCCAACATTACATATAATGCACATGTGCATATGTATTTACGCATGTGTGACTAAATAAAAAGAATAAAAATCCCATTTCTTGCCAAGTATGTGTGGAAATACTAAAAACCTAAAAACCTAATATACTAGTATTTTGCTAAGGTACTCATTACTATGGCGATATTTTTTTGCGACGCAGTTAACTGTCTGAAATTTCGGCTTCGGGGCGATTAAATATAGCCACCTGCTATTTGCACCGACGCAGCGCAACGCAAGTGCAGAGCAAGTTAAATGCTTCTTCTATGGCATTACGTGAGTATGTAACTCCAACGCAGCGCAAGCAGACGCAACGCAGGTGCAAATTTTGCGTTGCACCCATAAAAAGCTATATTTAATCGGCCCCCGGGAGTAGTTATTCAGGAATTTAACAATGGGGCAACATTTTTGTTCACAAAGTTTGTGTGTACCCAAGAACCGCGCTCTATTGGTAGGGGACGGAAAATTTCGCGGTTCAATGACCTGCATGTCAGAATGCATTGTTCTATGCCTACTCAAGCCTCGGCCATTTGTCCACTAGCTGCTACTCAGAGGAACAACAGTCAATTAACGAATAGACGGGGCTTGAATGTGCATAGGACAATGGATTCTAGCCTTCAGGTCATTGAATCAGCGAAATTTTTCGGCCTCTATCTATTAGTGTCTTATTCTATTCTTATTTCCAAAAAAATGGTTGAAATATCACACAATATACCATTCTCTCTTGAAACATAGACTAGAAAATAAACAACACCCTCGCGCTCTGTCTACAACACGACTCAAGCCGTGAGAACTGTGCTGGTTTTCCAAATCTTCTGAAGCCTAATGTGTCACTGAGGTTTCAACGTCTGCAAACTGTAACAATAAACTTCGCAAATGGTACCACGACTTTTTCATCTTCACATAGTACGAGGAAATCACCATAATTCGGCCTGTAAGCATGAAAAAATTTAAGTGTTTTCAAAATACATTCCAGAATTCCTTAAAAATGTTTCCTAAAATTATTAACAAAAAACTTACTATTGATGTTATACGTATCGTACTTATTCTGATTTTGCAAATATTACTCTTTTAATATTATAAGAGAACAAATATCACAAAATCGTCATAAAGATGTGTTGAAAATCTTCTTCACGAAATACACAATTTTTATCGAAATAAAATGTTACATTACTTTGGCTAGTCATTGACTTAGAGGAATTATGTTTAAGCAGAATACTAGCTAAATTGGACAAATGGAGACCAGCTTCTCTGAACGCGAGGAGTCCGTCGTAACGGGACTGGGCGGGATCTCGCGAAGACGTCTCCTGTTCCCAGAGAGCCGAGCAGGCTGTCCTAGGAGCTGGGACAGCCAATGAGAAAGCTCGGGAGCGCTCAGCACAATGGGCCGGGCGGGCAGACGATCTTACGATAATGAAAAGAACACAACTTTGTCTTAAAAGCACGGGGTAGAGAAAGTAGATGAAAATGAGAAGCGGTGAAGTGCACAGAGGAAAATCCTCGAGAGCGAGTAAGGGAAAAAAATTAGAATTTGCGAGGAGTAGGGGGAAGGGTTGGCGAGGGGGAGGGGGTCAGAAATAAGAACCCGGGACTGACGAGAAGAAAGGAAGGGGTTAGAGGGAGCCTAAATCGTTAATAAAACGAGACGAAATGTAAATTTAGTGTCCGCGCACCGAGGAAATAATGAAAACCGAGGGCTTCGGTGCCGCTTGTTTCGAGAAGGAAAAAACTTATTTTATTCCGCTCTTCAACCCCTTAGACCTACCCCCCCCCCCCGGCCGCCTTCCTTAGACCCTTCACCAGAGTGGAGTGTCCTCGTCCTTTGAGATACGTCCGTCCCGCAGTTTAGAACTAAATGAGAAGGAACCGAGGCCGACGTTGGCAAACACTCCGCCGCGCCGGTTAGAGACGCGCAGAGTCGCATATAGCTCATCTCTCGACAACCCCGCATGGAAAGGGGGGTTTCCGCAAATAAGGGCGAGGGATTATAATCGCGTCATCTCTCGATACGGTTCTGCGGGCCAATCAACCGCCCACGCAACCGTCTGTCGCGGGAAATATTCCGACCGTCTTCTGTATAGACACAGAGAAACCAAGACTCTGAGGAAGCTCGTCATTGAATTCATATTTGCACTGTCAACGACTTGAATAAGCCGATGTTGTGCTCATCAGTAAATGCATACTATTTCACTGATGTGACTTTATGGCAGTATTGTTCGTTTATTTATTTTATGCGCAGCGACTTAACGCCTCTTAATCTTGAAAGTGGTAACTTCAAGCATACGCTACTGCAGAGCCTTGGCCTATGCATTAGGCTCATCATACCGAAATCATGCCTAAATTAGATGTTTGCAACGAAAATTACTTCGCTGCAAGAAATTGAGTGGGTTGAACGAGATAAAAGTAAAAGGAATTCAACTAGCAAACAGTAACAACCTGTTCAGCATAAAATTACTTCTTATTTCAGTTATGTTTAGTGTGTTCTTTTATTGAATATGCTGACATCCTCCTATTGTACTTATAAAACGTTTCCCTGCGACTAAATAAAACAGCTTATTAACCGTACTAGAAATTCACCGTCTTAGGATAAAAATTGAATTTCGTATTTTTCTGTTATACTAATTGAGATAGTATTAAAGGGGCTCTCACATTACCATTAATTACCTACAATTTCAAATAACACTGGACGACACCGACGAAAGCAAACAAGAGCAAACAGGGAATACATAAAGAACTGCTCACAGCTGTAGGCCTACTACACAACGATGACAAAGAATGTTACTAATCTATATGATTCCTTCAATGACTGTGTGAGAAATCAAAGAGAATTACAGTATTTTGCTTGAACTATCATCAGAACACTATTTCGGGATAACAAACCCCTTGTAAAGTCCGATGCAGTATTTCAAAAGCGACAGACATAAAAATCCTTATCTTATTATTGGGCATTTGGACTAGTTTTTATGTTCACTGTTTATTGTCACAGTATTAAACACTTTTACATGAACGCCTGGTACATAAATTACATAAAACCGATGCATTTCACTTTCTGCGTTATCAAAATTAACTTATGAGAGAAAAAAGAAAAATAGATTTGGTAAATTTAATTAGTGTTCTTTTTCGATCTAAAAATGGTGCGTGTATTTATGACCTGTCGGTGGTTCAAACCCCCCAATTCTTTTACACAGCAAAATACCACTCCAGCAATAATGTTCATTTATGCGTAATTAATTTAATTTGATGTTTCTGGGTGTTTTGCATTGTAACGTATGTTTGCTATGGATAGTTGTCAAATGAGCATAAATGAAATTTAAAAAAAAAAAAAGTAATTAAAAGTATTTTGAGATGAATAACCTAAACACTAACATTTGCGCGTATAACAGTGAACAAATTACGTAAACAGTACACTGAGGTCAGTGGATTTCTTTCAAGGCATTCCATAGCTGCTCCAAAATAACCTCATCTCGTCTTCAGTAGCTTTAATTCAAAAATATTTAAACTCTAGTAGTAAATGTATATTTTGTACGGACATTTCTTATCTGCGTTTCGTTTCCATTCCGATTTAATGCCTCGCTTTTTAGTTTTGCATTGGTTGGCCCCGTGTCTGTTTGGCTCCTGCGTGTTACGGCAGGTTTCCTATTGGCCTGGCTGCCAGTTAGCAGGGCAGCCACCTTACGCCGTTATGGCGGTAGGCGTCTCCGCCATGTTGCTGGACAGGGAAGCCATTTTGCTGGCGTGTCTGACTGGGTTCGCTGTCCTACCGGCTATTTCACTTCTGTATTCCTAAACATTCTGCGCCTAAAATCTGAGCTCCAAAGTATTTTTTTTTTTTTTTTACAGAAAACATTTTTCGGATGACTTACAGTATTCTTGCGAGTCAGGCGAGGCTAAAAGTGTTACGTAAGAGAGCCTCGGTGTCGTGTGCTTCCGGTGTTTGAACCCCGAGTTGGATCACCATCGGGGGGCTGCGGTTGGAGCACTTGTCTCCCACAAAAGCGATCCGGGTTCGATTCTCGGTGGGGCCAGTCCCCGGATCTTCGCATGAGGAAATCGTGCCAGGCGATGCCGGTCGGCGGGTTTTCTCGGGAAACTCCCGTTTTCCCCGCCCCCTCATTCCGGCACAGCTCCACGCTCTATACTCACATGTCACTCCTCACCAGCGCTGTAGACCTTAATGTTAAGCGGTATGTAAAGATACGATGTGGCGCGAACAACTCGAATATTCAATCGTCAATAAAATCTTAACTACTGATCAAAATTCAATCAGATTTTTTTCTTGTAATTATTGGCTCCTGGCTGAGGAGCAGAGGAGCAGCTGATGACGCAATCAACATGGCCGCCATGACGTAACTGTCCGCCATCTTGGATTACGTCACTGTCCGCCATTTTGTTTGACGTCACTGTCCGCCATGTTTACTGACGTCACGTCCACCATCTTGTTTTTGGTTTTTGGAGTTTCCAAATTTGACTTTTGATTTTCAAATTTGGTTTTTTTCGACACTCACTTGTTATATATACTTCATCTGCTAACAGCCGCCATGTTTGTTTACGTCGTCTGCTTGTGACGTCACATTTTTTCCGTCTTCTGCTCGTGACGTCATGATTCCAAAGTTGGCTGCTAGGCGGCGCTGCACTTTGTTGTCTCCGTCGTCGGCTAGGTGGCGCTGCAGTCGCCATGATTGATTTCTCCGTTGTCTGCTAGGCGGTAGTAAGCTTTACCTTAGGGTAAAAATTAAAAAAAAAAACTGTTTTTTAGACACATAAGGGCTGGAAGTCACGAAATCTGTAATCGAAAACTGTCATTTTTATAATATGATATTATATAGGCCTCTATAATAACCGAATTTCAAAAACGCTCGCGTTTTCATTTGAAATAATTTTACTAACAGAAAATCTCTGCGCTGACCAAAAATTTCTACGATCACTCGATCTCCGTCAGAATCTAGTCCAAATCCTAGAACCATCTTTTTATTTGCTTCCGTGTTCTCATTATTTTGACATCGGGGGATGTAATTTCACGCCTCTCTACAGGCAAGAGTCTTTAGCTTCCGGTGACCATCAGGAGTACACTTTCACTTCGGTGCATGAAACCCCCGTCCTAACTTGCGCGCTGTACGCTAGCATTGTTATTGCCTTCGTTTAAAGGAGCTTAAGCGATCCGGTTGCTCGCCCCTTCAAAGAACGCGACTATCGGGAAAGTTGCTTCGTTTGCCGCGAGCAGTTAACGAAGGCGGCTTCGTCCCTCACATCGGCGATACAGTTGCCAGCGGTCGGCATTGTTTCCTCCGAGCTGAACACCGGATAGACCCGCCGGCGACGACCAATTACCGCGCGCGCCGCATTTTCTCGGCAGCTAATTAACCTTTTATGATCGTGTTCCCACTTCCGCGCACGCCTCCTTTGAGCTGCCATCATCAGGCTCTGTCGGGCCGTGAGGTGTTAACGGCTCGACCGACGATGTCCTATGGACGACGGTCGTAGGCTCCAGAAGAAACAGTTACAAACTAAATTAAAAAGTTTGGCAATTTTTTTTTGTCCCACACACAAAAAAAGGCCAAGAGGTAATGCTCTGAATGTTACCGAATCGATGCGCATACGTTGCTCGCCGTGGTCGGTACTGCAGCCTTTATCGACTCCGTCTTACTTCAGGTGGACAAATATTAACTGTCAGGGCCACCAAGTCATTAATTTGGCACAGCCAACTATATACGTGTATGTATATGGCCGAACTTGCTTGGCAGTAATGTGTGAATGGTTTCCACAGTGGGTGTGTGTGGCAAACTTTAAAGTGTTTTGTTGAATATACACATTGCTACCGACTGTTGCTGAGTTACCGTGTGTTATGTAACCAGGCGTAATTTTTTTATTTGTTTGGCCGACGTTGCACATCGACAAACGTGTAACTTAAGCATGGGGACCCGTATAAAATATTCTCACAGCATGCTATCACGAAAGTGCGTCCTACGAGCTTCTGTGTTTTAACTGTCCAACTGACGGAAATGAAACACTGCCTTGAAAGGAATTATGAGTGTCAAGGTTTTCAATTAACACTGGGAATGATTGTTTGTGAAAAAATATTTAAGTGGGTAACATTTCTAAACTTTCATATCTGAAACGTTTCAGTCCAACTGGCCTTTGAATTGCGATCATAACTTTTCGTAACTTACAATATTTTCAAAACGCTTGAAAATTGTTTATAAGTTAAGAATTGTTAATTTCCATGCCCACGAGAATGACGAACCGAATGAATGGTGTCAACTATGAGGAAACAGACATATGCGTATATGCAGCAGACCATACTGCACTGTGAGCAGTGTCTAGCTTACTCTGTTCATTAACGTATTCACACCTCTTAGCTACTCTGTTTATTTTTAAAAGTTTCTTTGACTCTGCTGTACAGTAACTCTACGATACCTGCGAACACAAGCGAAATTATAAATAGATACTTCAAATTTTTCTATGAGCACTAGGCCTAAGAGATATTATTTAGACAAACGTATATCGAGCAATAATCGAGCTTAGACTACAAATTCCTAAATACAAGGTTATTAAAAATATATGTTATTTGTTTATTTATGAAAGGCCAGTATCCACATTCACTTTATGATAAATTACGTACCATCCACAAACAATGTTGTCGAGCGACACTGTAATCTTCCTTGGCAAAATGGACTACCATCGGAAGACGTTCTACATGTTCACATGCTTACTGCATAGCAATAGAAGCGACAATTCGGAAAGTTAAAATTGCGACGGCAATAACTAAAGGCATGCAAAATTGACGTTATTCGGTTGTAAAGTCGACTTCAATGTCCAAGTACAATCTGCGAGTTCATTGGGCACGAGCCTTTATGTGACGACCGTAACGTATGTTAACACTTTACAGTATATTGGCCACTCTACCGTTTGACTTCAAACTATTGGCTAGAAACAATTTCTGATGCATTCCAAGGTATTGTCGGCCAATGGGAGACATCGAGAGAACATATAACCGCTTGCAATCTAGTCTGCTGTCAAAAAATAACGCTAATTTAGCCCATCTCTAGGAATAACTATGAAAACGATGCTTAAAAAATACTGACCAGATAAACAAAACAAACGAAAAGTGGAACAGTAAATGTCACGGTGTGAAATAGTGAAATCTATACTTGATGCCGCGCGACAGAGGAACCGTTTGCGAACAACGCGTGCGAATTCGATGGGGGAAAAAAGGAATCATTACGGGGGAGGAGTGGGGATGAAGGCGAAGCGGTCAGTGTTCCACGCGTGTAATACGCATTCGGCGTAGGCGCGCAAACATCTGCTTTGCACGCGTCCTCTTGTTTAATGGGATCAGATAAACGTACGCCGCCAGTTGATTGCGTGTTGTTCGTATGGTCGCAGAGGGACCCAATCAGCAACCAAGACCGACCCAAGTCCACATCGGCGGGATCTGCTGCGACGCCGCATGCAACTTGATTTCCTTTGTCTAAGGGTTGCCAACTACAAAACAAATATTTGCTTTTGTTAATAATAGCCCATAACTAGGGCCCGGAAAATTTCGCGAATTCCATTACTTGCAGGCTAGCATCCATTGTCCAATGCATATCCAAGCCCCGTGTACTCGTTCATTATCTGTTGTTCCACTGAGTAGCAACTAGTGGACAAGTGGTCGGGGCTTGAGTATGCACAGGACAATGCATTCTAACATGCGGGTCATTGAATCCGCGTAATTTTCCGGCCCCTACCCATAACACGAAAATCAACAACAATTTTTAGGTTTATCGTGAGCGAGAGAGATATTTAATCAAAGCTCAACATCGAGGTCTTTAGCGCTGGTGAGGGGTGACATTAGGTGAGTATGGGGTAGCACCGGAAGGAAAGGGTGGAGGAAACGGGATATCCCCGAGAAAACCCGCCGAACAACGGCATCGTCCGGCATGGTTCCTATATGCGAAAAACCAGGGACCTACCCCAAATTTTACTGTGATACATCTTCAAAAACGTTAATTAAGGGCACCGCCTACCCGCGCGTGAGAGGCTCAAAAGCGACGGAGCAGTTAGGTCGACCCTGAAGCGCGCATCAAATGTCGCGTCGCCTCAACAAGCAAAGCGCTGAACTAGCGTTCAAGCTTCCCCCCCCGAACGGTTTTTACTATGGGACACTAAGTAGTGGCCATATAATTTTATTGATGGAAAGACAACTACTTAGTTCAGTGCAGGTCGCAATATGAGTTTCATGTACATCCGGTTAGTACATTTTGAAGTACGAAAGTCTGAAAAGGCCGTTTTTAGTCATGTTGGGGGGCTTAGAAACAGTGATTTTAATTAGCGTGGCGTCTTAACAATGAGGTTCCGACCTTGTCTGAAGTTTGTTTGCTTTTCGTTCGTTGGCACAATGGGAGCACATGGAATATTTCCGTAGAAAAATACCTGTTTACGAACACACTGCACCGCATTTGAAGCGTGGGGTAGGCGGCCGCCTTAAGATCTTGTTTTGTTTAAAACAGCGTGTTTCTTCCGCAAGTAGTTTGGAATGTTTTCTACATTTCGTTAAAATTTTAATTTGCCGAACTCAGGATCATAAGAAACAGTCGCAAGTTTAATGAAACTAAGGAAAAAAGTTGTGCCCTTATTTTAAAGTGATTATTATACCCCACTTACCAAAAATATAACATGAAATATAAAATCGTAACTGTTACCTTTTTCGACGTTACATTATACACTCATTTAGCGTTAAAATAAAACTGCAAAAAAACTGTCTAGCCTGTGAGCCTGTTATTCCGTTACAAAACCAAATATTTGATAGCTTGCTTCGCGAGGGTCAGTAATGGAACATCTTCTGTAACGGAAGAAGGTAAGGTAAGTGGGCTTCACGTCTCGTCAACAGCGAGGTCATTAGAGACGATGACACACAACTTGGTCGGCGACAGGAGCCAGGAGGTGAGTCGGCCATGGCCTTTGTAAGGAACCGTCCAAGTATTCACCTGGAGCTGTTTCGGGGAACCGAAACAGGATGGCCGGATCCGGGGATCGAACCAGGGTCCTCCGGAAAGCAAGTCCAACGTGTTACTGGTACGCCACCTCGCTCGGTGTAACGGAAGAAAATCACTCACTTTCTCTCCGACCCGGTGACGCGAAGACAAGAGAACGAGTCCGTGGAATCGGTATAGCAGATATCCAAAACGTACCGAGAATAAAATGAGCCCAAACCCACCAACTCCCCCTTAAATCTTATTTCTATTTTGAAAGTGGTCATCCAAGCAAGACCTTGTTCGCTGCTTTCATCCTCGTGGTCGATAGGTAGGAGTGAGGCAATAATGATTTCACCCGACTGGAGCTTCGCCCGTACGAGGGAATAAAGCAGCTAGGATGAGACTGCAAAGTTCGTCAGATGTTTTGTCGGCGCAATGTGCAAAACACTGATTGCACCTCCTCCACTTCGTGGAGGGTTCAGGCATTTAGACAGAAAGAAAAGTTTTATCTGCACCTCAAAGTAGTTAAATATAATCTCGAGATGGTAAGGAGAAGCTTTGGTCAGTGCAACGCTGGTGAGGGCGATACAAAGATGGAGCATGTAGAACCCACGATTTATGGTGAAAAGAATTCTGTGACCGTTTGTTTCAATGGCTTACGTGCACATCTGCAGGTCTGCTCCTTGATTATTGCCAGCATGTATAATGGCACAGGCGCGACTCATTTGATTGTGCCAACAGGATCAAGGTTACTGCGACACCACACGTCTGTTATTTGCGGGTAAAACTCCGAGACGCTGAGAATTTAAAAGAGCCAATCACTGACCATGAAGCAGGGCTGCATATGTGCACATAAGGCATTCAAACAAATTGTTGCAGAATTCCTTTCACCAAAAATCGTGGGCTCTAAGCATTCGTGTAATGGAAGGAGCATTGGCGGAAAGCGAGGGCGTGGGAAACTGTAGTACTCTGAGAAAACCCGCCGACGAGTAGCTACGTTCTCCACCTTTCCTACGCGCGAATATGAGAAGCGAGGCATCCGGGAATCACACTCGTATCGTCGTGTAAAGTAATATAACTGGACTTTACGTCTCATCGACAGCGAGGTCATTAGAGGCGGCGACACTCAACTTGAAGCGATGAAAGTAACTGGGAAAACCTTCTTCACCTGGAGCAGTTCGGGAAACTATGTCGGAGCCGTGAATCGAAGCCATGTCCTCCCGAAGGCGAATCCAATGTTTTATCGTTGCACCACCTCATCTGACCGTCGCGCTTGTGACGAGCCAAAGTGGAACTTTTATATATCTCAGTACACTTAATTATGTAATTTGAGGAAAATGGCAATTTTTATTGTAGATACCTCGTGTCGGGTATCAAATTAACCGTCATGATACATAGGTACTGGAAATAATTGTAATTTAGTGGTAATATTAGATTTAAGTAGTTTAGGATTAGTTTAGTAGATAATAGTACATGGAAATCAAGTGCCTCCGAGTCAGGAGAGGGGGTGGTCTGCCGTCACAAAAGGTCTGGGCCAGCCGGCAGCCCCCTCCCCCCTCTTTCCATCCATCCCCACTTCTGCCACAGCACCACTGTAACAACCCGGCAGTGGGGATTACTTTTATTTATTTTAATAATTATCGGCATCAGTATAGTTATAGCTAATCAATGAAAATAATATTTTGTAATCAATTAAGGGTATGTCAACAAATGTGTAATAATTAATCTTGGACAAACAAATAAACAACGGTCAAGGGTAGCGCGACGTTTTGCTCACGAGGGGCGGAGCTAGGTAGTCCAGGGTTTCCATTGGCTGGAAGGCGTGCCCAAGGATTATTGTACACTGGGGACTTTTTCCCAACAAATGTTAAGATGTGAGGGTCGTCGTCGAGATTTGAAAAAGAAAAGTAAAGGTGAGCGCGGAGGGAGCTGTTGGCGTCCTATCCGGCCACTTCGTCGAAACATTTCAATTAAAATACTTACGTTAAATATTTGCAAGCGTAAGCGTCGCGTACTATTATATTATCGATTTCAGCAAGTACAACTCTCTCCACCTCTGTGAGCGGCGTGGTGGTACGCGAGACTGATTTCACAATATTTGCCTGAGTTATCATTTCTCATTCCTCGACTCAATAGCTTGTGCTGCGATAAGGGGACCGTCGCGCTAGAAGGTAAGTGGTCCGACAAACGCCGCTGTAAACTCGGTATAAATAAGCTGTGATTACTCTAGTTGAAAATGCGTTTTGGATTTGGAGACACTGATTCATATGAAAATAAAATATGCATGCAAATTATTGTTTTTTCCAAAAATAACCTACGAGTAAAAATCGTATTTCAAATATATAGCTGAATTTACTAAGGAGGTAGGTAAAACCTTTAACTGGGGAAAAAATATACTTGCGTTACTTAATCGCGTTCAGGTATTTAAGGGAGCAGTTCACCGAAAATTTTAATTGTTTTAAAATATTTATAAATTGTATGTAATATGGTTGGTTTTTTAGACATATACTGTAACTGTTTTAATGTAATTAAAGTTGTTTGGCGTTTATAGTTTTTGTATGACATGTCAAAGCCCAAATTTCCATAAAACGATTTTAAGCAAGAAACAGGCTGAAACAAGACATACATAAATACCGCATTAAATTTGCTTTTGTATTTTAATATGTAATTCAAAATCAATATATTTTTTTAGATATACAAAAAAATTCTATGGGATTTTTATAAATGTACTGGTGTAGAACGTAACACTATTATTCAGTGTAAATTATTTTATTTCGGTTGTTTTTATTCAAATTTGGGCTATGAGCAGCCCTATACAAAAACGATAAAAGATAAAAAAAATTTGGTACTGTGAAAAGTACTTAACAATTTACGTATAGAAAACAAACAAATTTAACACGTATTATAACAAAGTTTTGGGTGAATCACCCCCTTACTGACTTTGTGCTATATCAACGAAATTTGAAAGATCTACCTCACTACAAATCGGATTTGTTGGTAGGCCCACAGCCAGAACATAGCAAAGACGGGGCATGTGAATTTCCCGAGAAAGAAGACGAAGAAACGCAATGGACCGTGTGTTTTTCGAAGGAGAAGACAGCCACGCGACGAGTAATCAGTACAAGAGCGGGAAGAATTGACCCAACACCTCGCTCATTAGACGGGATCTCTCGTGCCTCGGAGGCCAGCTGGCTTTCCCACGCGATGCACCTTTGTTTCATTGTTTCCTACGAGGGTCTTCCTTTCCCGTGCTCCCCACCCTCCACACCAGACCCGCCTTGCCTTGCCAGTCTTAATGTTTGACCAACACTAAGCCACCGCAGCCCAGAAACGTGACTAGAATCTGCAGGAAAGGCCCGCAGTTCACTTACACACATACACATTCTCTCTACGCTCCTGGATGCTGTGCTGGACCCGGGATTAGAACACTTCGCGTAACAAGAAACAACCCCTGGGGAAGTAGGGTAAGAGCAGCAACAAAGGAGAAGGATAAAGGGAGAAGCAAACAAACTGGAGGCGGGAAGAAAAAACTAAGACGTAGCACGAGTTGTGTAATCTGGTAGAATGTATGGCCCGGAGATGACCGGTGCATTTCTCCAAGTTTTACCACCGAGGGAAACATATTGCTAAATCAAAATAAATTTGTTTTAAACCACCGAATGGTACATATATTTCAATACGTGCAACCAAATATATGGTTTGATACAACCAAATGAGGTTCAAATAGTTTATGATAGTTTATGATGGTTTATGATGGGTCAACAAAGTTGCGTTTTTTATTTAAAAAAAAACAGAAATTGTTAAATCTAACATACTTCGTATGTCGTTTGAATTATTTTATTTGTACTAATAATGAAAATTAACTTATCTGAACAGTAACTATTGCACATAAAATAATTACGTGCAATTATTTGAAGTAAAAATTGTTTGGGTATACTCGCAATCGAAACTACGACATTGCGTTTTGTCAACCACGCACATTATTCCCAGATTAATTTAACCTACGAAGATCTACGAGTTCTTGGTTACATATATTCACGAACAGACCAATTAAATAATTTTAGTGATTTTTAAATGTATTATTTAAATGTTAATTCATTTCGTTCCAGCGAATAAATGCATGCCTCAGAGATTGATTTATAAGTAATTATCGACAAACCCACTATTCTAGTTGCCTACAATTATTTTATGTTTTCTTCTTCGCAGCATTTACAAAATGTTACACAAAATATGTCACAATGTAAGTAGCAAGAAATGGAAACTAGAATAAGACTCGTGCGTACTCAGCGGAATGCTTAAATTATTATAGTTAGCTTCATTCACTTAACAATTGGAGATAAAAATTAACACCATACATTTTTTGTGATTTTATAATATTTACATTTTATATATTTAAAAAAAGAATATACACTTAGTTTTCTAGCCACTACGTGTCTAGAAGCATTATTTTTCCTTCGTTAGCCATTGTTTCAGATGTAAGTTTGAAAATCCATACTAAATAACCGTCGTTATATGAACGACTTGGACGGACACGCTTCGTCGCTCACTACCAACAAAATCGTATCTTTGTTTAAAATTTCATCACTGATCAAATTTACCAAATCTTTACAGTAAGACATATATATTTGACGTAAATAAAGACAGCAGTGAAGCAAACTAGAGCTCGTATTTTAATATAAACAAATGTTTTGGGGTGAAATCGTATGAACTTATTATTTAATATAACATCTAAGAAAACATTTAGTATACCAAATACATATTTTAATGAAACAAAATACTATTTACAAATGTTTACCGTTGAAGAAAATAAATTTCAGTGCTAACAAACATTACGATTTTTAACAGTAACGTATTTGCTGCAACAGAATTATTATATACCTAACTTACTTGTTTGTCGGAACAATCCGTTTTCTCAGGGTACCCAGTCGGTGGACCCCATTTACCTTCGTTCTTTTTCAATTAGTGTCTTGAAGTTGTGCGTCTTGGCGCGACCTGTGACCTAAACAGCACCGTGTCTCAAGTTGATGCGCATGGTGGATTTGAAATATCATGCTGTAGCAAGATTAGTTACGAGCGCAAATCAACACGCCCTGCTGTCCTTTCCTCCCGACATTCGTGTACATGACAGGTGCTATACATATACATATATATATATATATATATATATATATATATATATATATATATATATATATATAATGTTTCTTAAACATGGCGGCATGCGTGTTCCGTACGAAAAACTGTGACGAAAACATGTTTTGCACTTTTTACCTAAACACAATATTAAAGAAGTAATGAACCTCTGAACACATCGAATTAGGAAACTAATTGACGTAAAAATACAATATATTTAGCATTACTTAATGCTATTGGGGTATGCAGATCAACACCTTATGAAAATAGTAGGGGTGGCTGCCCTCTAATTTCATACAACTTTTTTACCGTCAGAACTTTCGAACATCTGAAGATGGTTTATTGAGAAATGTTACCTGTCTAACAAAAAAAAAGTCCTCTTGTTGCAACAGTCTAGGACTCATAGTTTTCTTTCAAATCACAAATGGCGCTACAGGGATAGAGGTCCAGAAACAAAAGATTAATTATGGTATCGTGTGTTAGAAACACGTTGAGTGTGCACCATTGAGAATTCAAGGAACACAACAAAATACACATTAACGCACTATTGCCTATGCTGAATTTTGTGTATCGTATGTGCAAAACACAGGAATTATGAGCATTCTTAAATGACGATGTGCAAAAAAAAAAGGTGGGTTTGGATGGAAACCCATCCCATGCAAAGTGATAGGTAGAAACCCCACTGAAACCTTTAAAACGCAAATATACAAATATTGTGTTTTATTACACAAAATGTAATCTACTATACATGTTTACCAGAAAGACACCTTGGTGTGTTTTGCAGTACATGACACTGTATTCGATAAAGGAAAATGAATGTGTTTTTTGTTCAAGAAGTTCTGATTCTGTAGATACCAACAAGTATAATTTAGTAGTAAAGACTATTAATATTGCAGAATGAAAACGTAAGGAATTTTCGTTTGCCATGTATCTCACAATTTCCGATCCGTAAAGAAAAATCTAACAAAATTATACACTTTTTTGTTTTTAAATGTACGAATGAAGTGTCGCCGTAATTTTGAATAATAGGCCTACGTAACTTTCATATGGTTTGTGTAATGCACACACAGGTGTACAGATTGTGTGATGTGAAACATTAAATAACAACTTATTTTGGTCAATTCAGGGTTGCAAAACTTATGTTCCTAAATGTACCGGTAGTCCGTCAGCACCGACGTATGTGGCAATCTATAAGAAGCACATAAAAATTACCGTACAAGACATATTTTTACTTGCCCTGCCCTCATGGGGGTAGCTCGAAAATGTTAGCACCTAATGCAAGACACTACATCAATAAGGTTACCTGTTTATTCCTTGGCCACTCTATGGCACATGGCATAGTCATTAATGTTTGATACAATACTGCTAAGTGACGTAGGCAGAAAAAAATTACCACCCCGTGCATCTAGACATACACGAACACATCTCATCATGGATCTGCGAACATGCCCAAAAATGTCAGGTTAACCAGAAATTAATTGCTGACTACTTTTTTTAATTTTTGTAAACGTATTTAATGCACAATTCGCATATACAATATTGTAAAGAATATTATAGATCCATCCAGAAACACAGTAACACTTAATACACGTATTTACAGCTGGGAAATGAAAGACACTTAACTTTTTTTCTTAGAATTTAGGGCAAGGAGCTAGAGCCCGATTTGAGGTCCAGGGAAATCTACGCCTTTGCCCCCCACCCCCCCCCAACAATGAGGTCATGACCAGTTGGGGGCAAGGCGGCGTAGGGCCACATCAAGGGCGCCGCCAGGTCACCCGAGGACCTCGTTCTTGCGTGCCTGAATGCTCTGTGACCCAGAAGTTCGAAGACCCACCCCCAAGACGTCTCCGGTAGTCGGCCGAAGCACACCCCACGCGAGGGTGAACTGGAGAGGGGGAGGGTTGCGCTATCTGGAGCAAGGTGTCATTTCCATAAGGCGATATCTGAGCTACGGCAGTACATCGTTAGCAAT
This sequence comes from Medauroidea extradentata, assembly GCA_003012365.1. Taxonomy (NCBI): domain Eukaryota; kingdom Metazoa; phylum Arthropoda; class Insecta; order Phasmatodea; family Phasmatidae; genus Medauroidea; species Medauroidea extradentata. The sequence goes on from PNEQ01031432.1 coordinate 49,983, forward strand.
TCTAATGCACAGGCCGCCCGGAGAGAGCGTGTACGTATGCATGTATATATTACTAACGTGTTGCTGCCGCAAGGAAGTCGAGAAGCTGTGGGGGGAGGGTGGAGGTAGGTGGTGGGTGTGTGGTGGAAGTGCGATTCAATTTGCGACGAGGCATCGGGTTCCGTGCGCCCTCAACTCGGCCGTGTCGCTGCCAGTTCTGCCAGCGACGATGTTTGGCGAATACATTCCTCGGCACACGCACCTACCACAAATTCCTAATTTTTTATTCTCGTGCGTTTAACAGGAGTTCAACTCTAGGTTTTCTTGGAAGGTAGCTGATAGATTTCGAAAATATTTTTTATTGCTACCTAATACTCATATCAAAATTTCGATGCACAGTTTTGACACTTATGTTATAATTTGTAGCTGATTTTTTTTTGTAGAATTATACTGAACGGTTTTTTAGATTTCATTACCCAAAGTACCAGGTTTTTCGTCGTGAAAATAAGCAAAAACGAAGGAAATTATTTTTTTGCTGGCGAAAGGTACATTATTTTAAAAAACGCATCCACAGTATTGTGCATCGTGAGATTGCACATTAACTCAATTTTTTTTTCAAAACTTTTGGTTAAAAAATATTTGAGTTATTGGCACCAGTCTGAAAAAAACTCGGGAACAAGCCCTTAACTATGAGGAGTCCTCGACTGGCTCATGGACGGCGTTGTACCAGGTCACGCGTAGTTATTTTTTTACGCGAAATCGCTTAACTTATTCATATTATGTTTATTTACGAAAATAACATACACTTGAATCTATGCTTCTATGTTTTCAAAAATTCAGCACGCTTGTTAGAAACATGATTTTCGGGCCTCTCAAAATGACCGCTGTAACTCCGAAAATATTACCTGAATTCGTATGTGTAAAGCGAGAGGCATGCGTTGGTCTTTACTTCATACTATTCAGAAATAAAACAGTGTTGTCACAACTTAAAGTCCCGCATGAAAAAGACTACAAGGAAAAACTTGCACGCCAGTTCGGCGTGCTGCGAATAAAGGTTTAAATTGGACACCGGCGAAGACTTCTCTTAAGAACGACACCCGTCGACGCTAACAAACAAACGCAAAACACAGAATTTCTTTCAAGGCATGTTGTCGGAAAACGCAGACCAATTCCTTCAAACCATAGTACAAAACGAAGCATGTAGATACGATCTCTAACGTGTAAAATCTTTACAAAAATTCACTAAGGCTGGTTCCCAAGGGAAAATCATTTCGTAACAGAATTACAACCTCACACAAACGACACATAAAATTTCACTATAAATAATATGAAATAACTACTTTTAACGGCAATTTATCACATGTAAAAGTGGAGCAAAACTGGAGAAGGCCACATTCCACGATTTATTGTATTATCTGAATGAGAGTCATAAAAGCATCCCTGACTGTACGTAATTATAACCAAACAGTAACGCTTTTGACAATACCGAGTCGTAAAGGTCGACAGTTGCCGAAAACAGGAGCATTCATCGCAGTGTGTGTGTGATTAATTCAGCCAAGTAAATCTCACTTCACTCTATATATTATCACATACATAGTCTATTTAATAACTGGCGAGCGAGTATTGGAGTTCTAGTTTATTCAACTTGCCAAAACTATATTTTCCTCAACAGTTGAGTTATTTAGTTTTAAATGAAATTAACTGAAGTGTTTTTTCTCATGGCATGTTAAGTACGTTTGCAACAGTACTAACGATGTTAGTAGCCACTCACAAGTTGTTAAATATTTGTGAAAACATATACTGTACGTGTTAGTAAACGAGTTGGTTCTGTGTGTGTCTGATAAAAAATAGAGGCAAGTTAAAATTTACTTGGTTAAGTAAATTAAACACACACTCCGACGTATTATGAAACCCGTAAGTAGTGTTTAGCCTAATCTACAGATTAGAAAAAAATGCGAAATATAGTCCTAAACGTTTATACTTAACTTTTGCAAGAACAAGACAACATTAAAAACATATATAACATTTCATGTCTTTGTGTGACTTTTTAGGCAAATAGACCTACAGATTAACACATTCTAAAAAAATAATTTAAAAATTGCCTGGAAACATATTTCTCTACAGGCTCTTAACTATACCAGGAAGAAAATATTATTCCGATGGTTCTCAAATGGAACATGCTGACTCAAAAGTTCGGAATTTCCTGCTTCATGAAGTAAACAAAGGCATGCCAAAAGAATTAAACTTCTCATCCACTTACCGACTACACCTTCGAAAGTAAAACGTGTTTCGCGTTACTTAGCAAAATTACATGATCAAAAGAGTTTATAAAACAAGTTCCAAAAGAACACTTTTGTAAAAATATCCCACGATACTTTCTTTTTTCGTAATTCCGACTTTGTAATCTTGTTCCGTGCATCTTCCGGGAAATGTCGGTTGGGAGAGCGACTAAAGAGAGAAAGAAAACTTTTTTATATATATTTTTCTCGTTGTATTTCCCTGTCTGACAAGTAATTACTGTAGGGATACAGCGCGGCGACAGCAGAATGCTCGCAATTTCCATCTGCGTCTTGCTGCCATCGTACCCCGCCCGGCGCGGTGTGGGGAAGAGATGGGGCAGTACACTGTAATCTCCCCGAGCTGGTGACGTCACGTGATGCGACGAGACAAGGGATACAAGGGATAAGCCCCTGGCCGTGAGCGGAGGGGACGGCAGCCAAATTTCAGACCGTGCCGCGAAACTTCACCGAAAAAAAAAAACTCAGGCTGAAAGCTACAAACGAGATCTTTTTGCAGAGAAAATAGTCTGATAAAACCAACACTGCATAAGACGGCAGACGAGCACCAAACAAAGAATATGGTAATAAATATGTCACCGTTGGTTACATTGTTGTCCCAACTAAACAATAGTAAATAAACCTTGTGCTCCGTCAGGTAATAAAAGTAAAAGTTTCAGCCTCATTTTTTTTGCAGTAATTTTTTTTTCATGTCGATTACGTATTTATTTCGCTATATGCACACTTATTCGTCGTTCGTTCCACCAAAACCGTTTTTTTTTTTTTTTTTTTTTTTTTTTTTTTTTTTTTTTTTTTTTTTTTTTTTTTTTTTTTTTTTTTTTTTTTTTTTTTTTTTTTTTTTTTTTTTTAGTTTTCAAACTCAAGCTAAATATTTTTACTTAAAACTTTGTTGTACAGACACCGTAATTTTCTCAATTTCACAAGAAAATACTACGATGGCCTAGGAAACATTCTGCAGGTAGTGTATAGTCACTGCTTCCCGCATTCTGCATAGTCAAAAGCAGTACGAACTAGTCTGACTTACAGGATTAGTATTCAAAATACGCTATTGTGCATAAGAACAAAATGAATGACATCAGCGAGAAAAATATTTCTAAATATATTTAGTATTTGGCAACGTGTTTAGCTGATTAAAAGTTAAGACAGAAAATTTTGTGAATACGAGTGCTATTTTAATTAAAACGCGTTCGATCTTAACGTTTTGTTCTGTGCTATTAAAAACTCTCTCACGGTGTCTACCAACTACCTAACATATACGCCAATAAAACGCGCGCTGTGTATAAACATTGCTTTTTATATTAGTATAGTAATATACAACCAATATTTTCAACAGTAGTTAGTTAAATAATGAATAGAGAGTATTAGTTAATTATCTATATTTAACATAGCGTAATATTTGACTGCAGAAATTACAGTAGACAGTTCAGCCAGTAATGTATAATAGTATAAAAAGTACTTACGAAAATAATATAATTGATTATATGAGAGCGTTATCAATATTAAAGAAACGGTATGAAATCATGAACACTATATGACAGTTTTTTCACAAATTAGCTATTTATGTGCGTGTAATGTTAAAAACAGCATTATTTTAAAACACAGACATCTTGCCGGGACATGCTTCAATCCATTTTATGACAAAATAGGTGATGGTATGCATCATCCAGAAATTAGCAAATTGTTAGGTTTGTATGAAACATGTTGAATAAATGTTCTCCGCTTTGAAACAGTATTACGAAGTATTTTGTCATGTATATTTTTCCCAATATTTCAAACAACAATACGTATTCATAAATATATTTCTATAAGACTGTTTTAAGCTGAAACCTTTTCAACACGCTTTACTCAAATCTGATAATATGCTAAAGGCAAGCTAACTTTTAACACCGTACAAATAATCCTATATTTAAAAGAATTGTAAAATTAAAACCAGTGTTTTGCAGATATTTCACGAGGTTCTGCGGCATAATCATGTGCAAGACAAACATATCACTTATAAAGCCATAAATATGTAACAAGACTGAGTTATGCACAAGATATTGCACTAAAAAACCTTGCCAGAATGAACTATGTTAAGGTGGGGTATCAGTCACAATATTGTGTTATTTTAATTTTCAGGTCATTTTTTATTTTGAGAAGAAACGAGTAAAATTTGCGATTGTAAAGTGTATTATATTTGCCTTGTATTACGGTACAAGCTTCACAAATGATCTATTAACTTGTATTTAAGGCCACAATAAGTCTATCAAATTAGGAATATTAAAAAAATTGTTTGGTTGATTTGATTGTGGCATAAATATACGTTATATGTATAAATACTATGCTTGTCGCAATAATCAAATATCGCGATAGATGCCCCACCTCCACTGTACATAATGAGAATTAATGTTTTATTGCTACAATGACGCCACTGTCAAAGCAATATTTAGAATAATCGACGTTATACTGTGCAAAATATAGGAGTCTGTGTGTATGTGGTAGTGCTAATAATCGAGAAAAACGTCTGCTGTATAACGTTTTTATTATTATTCATCGCTCCAAGACACGCATCCTTTTGGAGTAATATTTCAAAGACGAGCTGCCGGCCAAGCTTAAAAATACAAAGACAGAAAGGCAGATTAAACATGACTAGCGCAAAATTACTGCTTTGGTCTCGCGTTCCAAATTTAGTTTATTTCTTGTTTGATTATCTCTCTTGCGTACAAGGTACTGTAGGGCGTTTATTCTCCATTTCTCTTTTCGTTAACACTAATTTACTTTATTTAGTTTTTAAATAGTCGCATACGTATCCGTTCCTCTCTGTAATTTTATATGTTACCTGCGAGTATGTTTTGTAAGCTGTAATTAATTTTTGTGAGTTTCGTATTTGTCAACCAAATTTGTCACGCATTATTACATATGAGGATTAGTATTCTCATGTACGATTTGTTCATATGTATTTATTACCTACGTATTCACCTCATTACTCTACGTTTTTAAAATTCTAACGTGTACATTTTGTTACTATAAGATTTTAAGCCTTTTGTGCCAGGTAAGGCAGTTACACTATAACGCATGTTTCAAAATACTATAAAATGTCACAATTGCGGAGAATATTTATACAGAAGAAGGATTATATTACGCTGTAAACTTTATTAATGTTTTTTCAATTATATTATCATGGTAACTCTAAGCAACATTTACTAAAGATGGCAAAAAAATAACTTTTACGATTATTTCCGAACTGTTCGAACATTAAATTATTTATTGTATGGACATACTTATCAAAAACTTACAAAAAAAGGTACAGAAATGATAACTTATATACATTAAAATGCAGTATATATTTTTTAAACGTAATTATAATGGAAATAATTTCCGAAAAAACTATGTATTAGATGAAATGGAAACGACGTCGTTCGGCATTGTGTGATAAGTACAGCACTTCTAAACCTACAAATGTATTATTTTATTTGTGACATTTATTAATTATCATTAATGTACAACACGTTAGTTAATAGTTCATTACATGGTACCAAGATACATGTTTCCTGTTGTTAACGTAAGAGATACAAGCATTTTTGAAAGTCAGCACATGGTATTTTCCTCGTTTACCATATACTCGAGGTTCAACTTGATTAATACCAACAAAATAATAATTATATTCAATACTTACACGCATTTAAACGTTCGTAGGCGTAGAGTATGAAAAGTGGATTTAAGAAAAGAATAATGGTTTTTAGTTTGGTGTAATTTAAACTTACCGTTTATGAAAGACCATTTTTTTAATGTTGTGCATTTTAAAAGATTGTATTTTTTTCACTTTTGTTTGCTTTATACATAACTACTCTTAAAAATCCATAACATAATTCATGACAGCTTTAGAGGCAAATTGTACATATCTATGATGTACAATAGTAACTTTTACTACCATATTGCAAGCCAGATTATTTTATACTAAAAGAAAAGATCCGATCAATCTGAAACTGAGTTAAGAAACAGTGACGCTTACCATTAGAATCCAACAGAAGTCGTGCACACAGATATCGCATTTAATTTTAGAGGTAAACTAAAACTTCCCTTAACGTAGTCTACTAGACACAATTTCTATTTATTTTGCAACTGCCTAAATTGTTGTATCGTATATGTCAAAAACCAATACAAACATTTATTTCGAATGCCATTCGCAACAGAATCAAAACTATATTGCATACACAGGCTCAAAAGAAAACAATTGTTACATATAACAATCTCAATATGCAAGGTGAGAAAAACACTCTAGAGAACACGTTTATTATTAGTCATTCCACATTGTTTTTTTTTTTTTTTTTTTTTGTTTTCTAAAAGTAAAAAACTAGGGCGTCAATTGAAAAGCAAGGAGATATGTGCAGAAGAGGAGTTAATTTTTTCACATACATTTTGACAAAAAAAACTACTATTTTTTTCTTGCGCTGACTTATCATCCAAGTAAGTCGATTTCTAGGATCATAAAGCCATACTTGATTAAACTGAGGTTTTTCGGATATTAATTAGCTGTAATTCAACCCTGTGCACACGCCCCAGACGAACGAATGCATATAACCTTTGATCTAGTTAATTTCAGCCCAATTCCCTGGGTCTCTCTTCGTCCTATTATTACAATCTTTGTCATCCCGTACTTGAATGAGCTTGCCGACAGGGTGTCGCGCTGATGTTCACATCTGGAGCGAACGTGATCCTTGAAAGAATCCCTTCATTTCTCCCCTTCCACATTCCTTGCACCGCCAAGATTGAATAGCAAATGTCTCCAGGGTATCGCGAAGAAGGAATAAAAAAGAATCAATAAATCCGGAGGTGGTAGAGAGAAGGGCTGGGATGCGAAGACGTGCTGTGCGGGGGTTATTCACGGCTCGGAGACTGACAAAGCGATCTTCATTCCCGGCGACTGGAGGAGTTTCCAGGTGCGATAATTCAAGAACTAAATTTCGGGAGACGGAGGATATCAGGTTCATCGGTTCCAGGCGCCATCCATCAGGCGGAATATGGTCCTTGCAGCGAAGGCAGTAGATCGCTCCCTCCGCGAAAGGTCGCCCAAGGATCGAAATAGAATCACGGATTAGAGATATTTGTCGACATTATTCGTCGCTAAGGGGATATTCTCGGTGCCGGTGACAATCGTAAGTGCGAGCAAAATCTTCTTCTGAGAACTCAGTCTCCATTCTGAAAACGTTATTAACGACCGGGTGAAGAGTTATACAAATGGTAGAATAAGCCTATCCATACCTCGAGTGTGTCGAGAAAATTTGGCTTCATTATTACAGGCTCTCATAAAGCTGACTTAGCTGTAACTGGCAAGTCCCTCAGTGTACTTCTATAAATTTAACGTACTAAAGTCACATCTTCGAGCAATGTTAAATGTTTACAACTTTAAATATAACTCTTTACGTTCGTTTCTTTATGATTACAGTACGCCTAGACTTTATAAAAAGTGTTATAATTATATCCAACTAAATTCTATTTGCCTAATAGTTCGTTAGGTGAAGAGAAGAGACATTTTGATCTTGAGCGCTGGCGAGGTGTGGTATGAGGTAGGTATGGAGCAGTTCCGGAATGGTGGGAGAAATGTGAGATCCCCCCGAGTAAGCCCGCGCCGAGTCCGACACGATTCTCGCAAGCGAAAATCCGAGTAAACCCCACCGAGAATCGAGCACAGATTTACCTGTGTGCGGAGGCGAGTGCTCTAACCACAGTCACGGAATAGTTAGTAATACAGAAGTGAAATAGCCGGTAGGACAGCAAACTCAGTCAAACACGCCATCAAAATGGCTTCGCTGGCCAGCAACATGGTGTAAATGCTTACCGCGAACTAGCGGAAGACGATAGCCTTGCAGTAACATGCAGGAGCCAAACAAACACGGGGCTGGTGTCAACATCTTCGGGCAGCCAATGAGCTGTGAATTTCACCCGTATCAAATGAGCCACCACGTCATTTCACGCCTGTATACGCTGGTGAAAGGTGATGTGACGTAAGTATGGAGCAGCGCCGGAATGAATTGGCGGGGGGAACGGAAGATCACCGAGAAAACCCGCCGACCAGCGGCATCGTCCGGCACGATACCCACATGCGAAAATCCGGGGACCGACCCCGCCAGGAATCGAACCTGGATCGCCTTGGCCACCGCGGCCCCCAATGCGTCAGTCCATGTGTATGTCATTACACCGACTATTAAAAATCAACTTGCAGTTTCATTGTAATATTAACACTTTAATTTGTCTTCAAGATGAAAAAAGAATTTTTTCACTGATTTTTTAAAATAATACAAGTAGAAGGAAAATGCCGGTCCGGGCACAGCGGCTGGCGGCTGAGGGTGTGAGGGTGACCTTGACCTTTGACCCCCTTGACCTTGACCTTTGACCCCTGTAACCCGACACCTCGACGCCATCTTGTTTCCGGCCGCCATCTTGTTTCCGGCCGCCATCTTGTTGCCGCCCGCCATCTTGTTTCCGACCGCCATCTTTAATGACGTCAATTTCGAAAAATTAAAAAAAAATTAAAAATTTCCAAAAAATATAAAAATTAAAAAAAAAAGTTTAAATATTCTGCCATCTTGTTCCGACCGCCATATTGGATGTTTATTCCGAGTCTTCCAAAAATTTTTTGATTTCGCATTCCGTCCTAACCCCACATGCATTTAAAAATTAATTTAATTAAAATAAAATCTTTTTAATAAAAACACTATTTAATAAAAAAACGTTTTATATAAAATAATTTTATATAA